>JARHVA010000488.1:1365000-1575000 GCA_037957365.1 Torreya grandis
AATGAACTTGGCTATTTGAACCCTAATCATTTCACCCAAATGCTTGAACAAAACTAAGTAAGCCACTTTAATCATTTTAATTAAAAAATAGTCACAAATTAATTATTTTTCAATTTAAAATTTCCAAGGGTGTAATGTATACCAAGGCTAAATGTCCCTTTAGAGTCTAATGACTCCAACCCCTAAAAGGAATCTTTTCTATGTTATGCAAAACTCACTTGGTGTAACGACCTTGTTTATAACAAAGAACCCATATTTTTTATTTTTCACATGAATAAGTCTTAATTGATAAAGCACTAATAAATATGTGAGCAACATACAACCATGTATCATAATAAACCATAAATATTTCGTACACCACATAAAAGGATTGATGCATAATACCAACCAAAAGTACTAAAATTGATATTCAACTCCATAATTAATGCAAACAGTCGATTAAATTATAAATAAGACTATTTTATCAAGATACATTAAATAAAAAAAACATACCATACAACAAAAATTAATAATTTAATAAAAACTCTAACTATCTAAGGCAAAACACAAAATAAGACAATCATGCAAGTCAATGAATCTATTGTGCATGTGTGAGTGTTTTGTCCTTTTTGTTCTTTTTGCCCAAAGTTATCACTATCTATCACCTTCTCCCTTATGATGATCTCTTTTTATGGTACTCAACAAGGATAAAATATTCCTTGCCTCAACTTCAAGTAGAAGAATGTAGTTACTCTAATAATTCATTTAAAATAAAAAATAAGTAACATAAATAACATTGTATTTTGCATATCAAATGTAAAAGAAACTATCATAATTATTTTATTTCAAACATTAATAAATGAACTATAATCCAATGATGTAAAATAGAAAAATATAGCAATCTATGAAATCAACAAAACTAAATATGTCCATTTATCCACATGATCTATAAATCTAACTAGTCATTAGTTAACTACTTGTTTGAAATCACACATTGTTTGCTAAGGGTCAAATGGGATATAACATGACATAATCCAACCATTATCTTATTTATATGAAAATAATGCCTATTGTGACTATCACCAATGTGTATGATATCCTTAAAACTGGTGCTACAAGCTAATGCATAAGATACGAAATCTCATTGATGATAATACTATTGAGCTTAGCACACCCCAAGAGGATTCAAGACCACAATCTAGGATGAATGAAAAGTTACAAAAAATTTATATTCCTTTTCAAAATCATAAGGCAAAAAAAACCAAGGATACTTCTAAGGTGCATTATATATACAATGTACATCTTTCTCCTTCTTCATATGATCACCCATTGGATAATATTATTGGTACATTGATAGGCATCATAATATGATGCCCATGATTACATTTGATGATTGTGGATGATGATTTAGATTTTAATTTTATGAGCTTATGAATATTTCCAACCCATTTAGACTGATATGATGGACAATGGTTCAAGTGAGAATTATTATACAATGAAACATTTAAAATATATTGGATACACACATGATGATTTAATGAAAACAACCAATATCATCAAAGGTTTTTATGGACATATAAGAATCTCATTAAGGCACATTATCATACCTATTAAATTTGGACCTAAAATAGTTGCTACTCCATTCCTAGTATTACCAAGTATATGTCTTTTTGATATATTATTGGGACATGCTTGGATACACAATCTCCATATAGTACCATCATTAGTACATTGGTGTTTTAATTATTTACATTGCAACAAGGTGTTGATATATATAGGTATTCTATATGAGTACCCTATTACACTACATACATCACCCGTAGCTCTACAACAACTATAGTTTGTTGCTACACTTATTCAACATTATTCTACAGATGCAGTTGTTACATCTATTCAGGTTCATTCTATAAAATCAAGTACTACACATATTCAAGATTATGTTACAGAGGAAATTAACCTAGATATCTTGACTCATTATATGCATTTTATTATAGATTTGACTCATGTTTATTATTAATATACCATCTAGAGAAGTGTAGTGGAATTTCCTAGATGACCATTAGTATAACTCCCATTGCATCAAAGGTTCATTTAGGACTCATGATAGCTAGTATTCATTCCACGTCTTAGATTAAAATTAGTGATAAGGCAACATGTTTCACAATAAACATAGGTACATGGTTATTCTAATATTCATTATATTTCAAAGGATGCATTTCACCCTCAAATTACTCATCGCACATAGGAAACTATGAATGATGATGATGAGGTCTTTGGTACAACACAATACTATTTTTTAGATTATGATTTAGATTCACATCTAGTTGCACATCACACTACTTATTCCTACAAGGTGACTATTCCCTTGTTTTATACAAGACCTTACCATGACTATCCCATAAATTGGTTAATTGGTTAACATATCCCTTTATCACTTTTTCTAAAAACACAAAAACATAAAAAAAAGGTTAAAAAAAAACATTCAAATATTCTAAAAAATTAAATTTAGGACCTAAACATGACATGATTTCTAGTTTACTAATTTAGACATGTTATTTATCACATGTTGGGTCAATTGTATATCTATTTTAATACACATATACATTTCAAGGTGCACATGAGTGATATGCAAGACATATAAATATACATGATACATGGATACACAAATCCTAGACCATTCCTATACCCAAGGACCATGCAAATGTTGGAAGCATCATGTTCCACATGTTACACTATTATAGGCTATATATTTATATGATCTTTCCATTTACCATGTTGAGCTAATTTGATTGATTACAAATGCTTTGTGATTTCTCATACTTTATACAATGTTATGTGGGTATGTTATTTTACTATGTTGTGACATTAACATGTTTGGATGGTTTAGACCATTGTAGTCACTCAAATTTGGTCATGAATACTTGATAATGTTAGCTTTGGCCCTATTTCACTTTAATTGACCTGAACACTTAATCTAAACCTATTTTTCCACCTCGCTCTATCCTAAACACCTATACAAACCTATTCCTTTCTAAATTGATATCTTACACATAAAAAAATTCTATAAACTAATAAAATTCCCTCTAAACATTTATAAGGACATTCTAGGACACAAAATTCACATATTTCCCTTTAAGATAAGATATACTAGTAGGGGAAAATGGTGTTAGACATTTTTTCCCTTATGGATCGATCATGTCCTTAACCTTTCTAACATTCACTTTTCAAATTTCAAACCCTCACTTACAAGTTGGTTCACATTTTTAGGGTAGGTAGCATGAATTTTTTCCCTTTTAGATTTATATAAAGGCACATCTAAGCAATTATTCAATCACTTGGAAAATTCTATACAAAGACACACTTACAATGTTGCACACTAAGAAAAGCTTTCCTATTCTTTCTAAATATGCTTTTAATCATCTGAAATAGTCCTTAGCCAAGTCAACAACCTATTTTATCCAAGTCAAATAAAGAAACATCAAGTATTCAATCCATCTCTAAATGTATACATGTAGTCATAGGAGCACAATTTCACAATGCACTCTAAGTGGGAGAACTACGTGGACTTGATTTCCCTCTTTGGAGTATTGGATATGTATGAAACAATCAATCATCATATGGGTGATTGGGATCACATCAACCTATTACACTCCTCTGTTTTTCTATTTGTAGGTTTTATACCATTGTAATCCCTATTAGGGTTTCAAATTTGAATAAGTTATTTACAGGTATTTCACACTCATCCAAAGTTTAAATTTACAGACAAACATATTTTTAGCTATCATAAATGGCCATGCCTTGATTTTTATGATTTTATTAGAGGTAAAAACATACCAACTTAGGATAATACTTTGGATGACCGTGTCCCTTAGTATTCTCAGTCACAATTCCTATAGCATTTCTGTTAATCATTTTGAATCATTATTCAATTTCACATAGTCAACATACAAACAATAAATAGTCAAGTCTTTTGTTTCATTCATAGTTAGTATTATTTCATTAGATCATGATTATTTGATTTCAACATCTTGATTCAATTCTACTTGTTACATGTTGATTTAAATTTTTTGGTAACATTCAATTCAATTTATTTGAATTAGGACTAATAAACTTATTAATTCTAATTTGTGATAAAACATATTGGTGAACTTGATTTTTATTTGAGCATTGATTACATTTTTTCCTAGGGTTTTAATAATTTCTTGAGCATCCATCACTAAAATAACCTTATTTAAATCATGGATTTGATATTTGACACTAAAAGAACTTGTTTTCAACCTTGGATTTTTTAGCTAATATTGAAATCATTTTTATTTTGACCTTGGATTTTAGAAGAATTTACTAATATTCATACATTTTTTCCCTTTTCTCTTAGGATCTAAATTTTAGTTTATTTATTCTTCTCAATTTACAAATACTATATGGATATATTAGATTATCAATTTTTGTTTGAAGCTTCTATAGTGTTCATTACATGTTGTCTTCCCTTAATAATGAAAATTATTCACACTCATGTAATAAATAAAACACATCACATACAATGTATTTTTTTTAAAAATCAAGCACGACTTATGAACAAGAATAGTTATATATTTAAAATGCTATAATCCTTACTCATGAACAACCTAAAGTGATATTTAATTATCACTACTTCAACATTCAATCAAAAAATTTACCAGTCACCACTAGATTACAAAGGACATGTATGACTTATTTCATTGCTCCTCCTCCTAGACCTCAAAGTTTTAACAATTACCATCCCATTCCCACTATTCACCCACAATTTATATTATATTTTGTGGTCAATGTTGTTAATAACTAATGAGGTAGGCAACCACATCATGGAGGAAGTTAACATGTTCCTCTTTAACCCTCTCCACCTCTCATGATGAAAGAAACTAAATATAAAGGGTATGATATCATGCATCAAATAAAAATTACCCATGTTAAAATTTCAATTTTGGAGTTACTAAAGAGTTCATTAGTTTATAAGGATATTTTGTATGCTAAATTATGGGATAATATTATTCCTGATCATACACAACTTTCTATTTTTTCTTCTATCATGATCACATTTAAGGATACCAAAAAGATTATTAATTTTGAAGATGAAGAATTTATAACATAAGATGTAATGACACAAACTATCCCACTATTTATTCAAGTTAGAATACAAAATAAATAAATCAAGTGTGTATTTATTGATGTTGGGTTTGGAGTAAACATTTATAGTAGTCATTTTTTACAACAATTGGGTGTTAACATCGATAATATCCAACAAACAAATCAAACTATCAAAGGACTTGATGATTCTTCAAGACAAGTACTTGGAAATATATCTATAGATATAACATTGGGACGTAAAATGATATCTACTATATTTCATGTTATGCCTAATCACCTAAATTATTATTTACTATTGGGGTGACCATTGATGCATATAATGACAATAATAATATCCACATTATACATGTCTCAAATTCATGTCTAACAAATACTCATATGAATTTATTGTAGATAATAACCATTTTAGATACTATAAAATCAAAGCATCTCAATCACAATTAGTTGATCCAAATATCATTCCTCCTTCTCAAGTCATCCCTTGGGATTAAAAATACACATATGAAATTGGAGAATAAAATAATAATAACAATCAAGTAGAACAAGAACAATTACAAATGGACCAATAATAATTACATCAAACATAAAAATAACTTGATCAATTGAAAACATTACAAGAAAAGGTCCAATTATAATTTTAAAAATTATGAGAGGAACAAGGAAGATTAAATAAAGAATAACTCTAAAAGAAACGATTAGAGAATCAAAAGCTACAAATAGAAAAACTTGAATAAGATAAGTTATAAAAGGAATAAAAGAAACTCCAAATGGAATAAAAAAGGTATAAACGGAACAATAAAGTGCATAAAATGAACATAAACATAATTTAGATCAACAAAATTCTATTCCTGATCTATCTTTACTCATCAATTCAGAGATAAAAGATGGAAATGTTTCAAATTATTATGATAGTGATGATGATGAGGCAAACATGGTTAATATGATAGATGATCAAATACATAGCCTAAATTTTAAACCTTTAATTATATATTTATCTCATACTTTATTCACACCAATCATTCTATGGGTATACCATAATGATTCAAAATTAATAGCTACAGATTAGCCAAATTCAAAAGGCAAGCACATTTTAGGTATGCCTAGCAATGATAATGTGAATGTTTATTACAATAGTAAATATCATTTGAAATTTGTGACAAATTCACCGAATAATGTAGAAATAGAAAGTATAAAGGTTTTACATATATTAAATATAACACAATGTCAAGATACACCCATACCAATTTTTTAAATATTGTTGAATAATAAGGTTATTACATTAACTACTACTATACACTGATCAACAACTTAACTTGTGCATATAGAAGGTAAATCATATTATGATTATCATATAATTAAATGACATAATATAGTTTTTTTTTGACATTATAAAATAAAACTCAAAAATACAAGCATGAAGGCATTATCAGACTAATATAGATTTAACCAATATCTCTTACTATAAGCATTCAAAAGACATCATCTAAAAATATGACATGCAAATAACATCCTACTAGAGAATATTTAACCATCACAATATAAATATAACTAAATTGTTAAAAACACAATCCATTGATACTAATAGATGGAAAATTATTTATAGTGTTAAGAGGATTACATCAATCAGGACATAATATCAATGAATTACATCATAGTGCAGATTGGGATGAAGCTATTGGCTATATCATATACCCAATAGCTTATGGACCAAAAATTATCAATACAAAGGTATGGGTTATGCCTCATACACATTAAGTATCATTCACATTGGGGCGAGCATGGTTATAAAAAATATAAGCCACAATAGATACTAAACAGTGCATCAGATTTCCACATGAAGGAAGAAAAATTCATATATCACATGATGGTAACAATGATCAAGATGAAAGTTTTTAAAAAATAAAAAATAAAATAGAATATGTACATTAAAAAGGTGAAGAGGAATATGCCATGTAATTACATAAATCTAAATATTTTAATCTTGATGAAGATGACCCATTGAATGACCATTCATCATATTCAGAAATGTTCATATAATTAAAAAATAAAAAAAATTATTGTACATAGCTTCTTGATTTGTTTCATAATACTTTTCATCTAATTGTTACACATGCAATCAATTTGATCAATTATTCAAAGCCTTTTGATCTTAGTGATGTTTTGGCCTCTTAGCTCATATTTTTCACTTTCTAGATCTAAATAGTCCAACATAATGATCTATTCTACCATATTATACCATTTAATTTACGGTATTCATAATTTGAATTGAGTAAATTATATTTTTTGTCAAGGACAATATCAACTAGTATCGGAAAAGAATGACTGCCATTACTATTTTGAGTTGGTCAATCCTATACCGCACCATTTTTTTCACAGTCAATTTAGAAACTAAGCACATAAAGCCTTGATATATCTAATTTATAAATATTTCACTCAATTCTAGTTCACACAATAGTACTTATTCATATAAATTGTTTCTCTTTTGTGCTATTCTACTCATACATGTGCATTATATACATTAAAAAGTGTACATTTGATGAAATGAGGATATACAATCATTCCTATATGTACTTATTCTATTAATTGCATGTATTACAACTACATTCACATATATAGTGGGCAAATCTTGCTCATACATGGCCATGCCATCATATTTTAGTGAGTAATTACATTGACACATATTGTGAATTGTTCATATTCCTCTCATTTATTCTACTTTTGAACCCATAATTTATCACTAATTTATATCATGTTTGATTAGACATCTAGTTTACATCATTATCATATGTTATTTATCTCATGATTGGTAGATAGCATAATATTTTTCTATTACACATGCATTTCACTAATATTCATGATTGTTATGTAGGATGTACTGATTTTATTGGTTTTAAGATGTTGGACTTGTATTTACCCAATGGCCATGCTAAACTAGGGGCATTTTATCCACATGTTACAATATTTATAGGTGTTAACATTATATGACTCCTATACTATTGAGTTATATACTATTTACAAATATTTTTGCTAACATCTATATCTTAAAATTAATATATTATTTGATAGGATATGATCACATTATGTAGACTATTTTATAATTCTATGCTCCATTGATGTTATTACTGATACATAGTAGATAGACTTTTCTTGTCTATTGTGTATGGCCCTTAGACCTTATGTGTAAAATTTATTGAACACCTATATGAGATTATTGTTTGGTATGTATGACATTTGAACATGTCCCCTTTTTTTGACATTATTAATGTCTTGTGTTTATGTAACTTAGCCTTATCATTAAAATATTTGTTATGACATTAGAATGTGTACCTGTATGCAACCCTTGGACTTATTGTTGTCATTTTGATTTTTGTGTTTATGTGCTTGTTGATCTTGTTAAGTTTGATGAGTGCCATGATTCATATCATGCATAAACTAATGCATAGGAATCTAATTTTATAATTCACTATTATGAGCTTCATTAATACATTTATATAGGCCTTGCCTCATATGTTACATACATCATTTGAATGGAATATATCTTACTATGCTAACATACTTTTTACATATGATATGATATTCAATGAATCATATTACTAAACATGATATAGTTAACTTTTATTTTGAGATGAGTGAATTTTAGGATATATAGATCTCTCACCTCAAAAAGGGGTATTTCAGTTAGATTTTCATACATGAGATAAGTCTATTTAAATAGAAATCAATTTTGAGCACATAATATAGTTTTAGATAATTCAAAAAGGTTCAAAAATTTAAATCATTGGTAAAAATTATGGGGGTATATTCCATGTAAATACACTCACATTACAAGATAAAATTACATAATCATATAATTTTGGGTGCATAATACAAATTCATGCACAAGATTCAAACCAAATTTATAAATTTATATGAATATTCAATTGTAGATTTCACAATTATCATAATGAGGGCATGCTATAGATTCATGCACACTATACTATTTTTAAAATTTGGGGGGCATGATATAGATTCATGTGATGTTTTCAATACTACTTGATATTTATGGACATGATAGGAGCACATATATTTTCCATTCTCTTTTAATCATGAATTAAGGAACTAAGGAACAAAGTGATAATTTAATCTACAAGCCATTTATAATGGTTGATTTAGTTACAGTGTATAATGCATATCATTATTAATTGTGAATCCATTATAGATTCTAACTTGTTTCACATCTTGGAGTTAAAAATACCTATAATGAAAATTAAGGTTTATACATCCCTCGATGGGTTTAATTATATATATATAAGTTTAATTTAAAATTGGGGTTTGATCACTCTCAATTCTCTATTGGTTTAGTTAAGAAACCAACTTATCCAAGTGCTTCATGAAAACATCGATTATCCAATGCTTATAGGAAACATCATCTCTAAGTGAAGTTATAAGAGAAATATTGGTTTCACATATACATGTGTACTCCTTCCTATTTATTTTCAATATTTTAAAATTCAAGTTACATGTAAAATTTTAGTTTCACAAATGAGCATTAACTACTTTTACATCATTGCCAGATTTCCATGGAACACCTTGTAGGATTGGAACTTTCTCTCAAAGGCAAAGTGTGTTGTACACACTCAAGTATATCTTTATTTTTAATCTAGTAATTTTATTTCTAAGGCGGGGGGGGGGGCGGGGGGGGGCGGGGGGCGAAAGGGGGCAATTTAGTCACTCAAATTTGGTCATGAATATTTGATAATATTAATGTTGGCTTATTTCGCTTTAATTGACTTGATCACTTTATGTGGACCTATTTTTTCACCTCATTCTATCCTAAGAACATATATAGACCTATTTCATTTTTAAATTATCAATTTACACCTAAAAAAATGTTTTAAACTACTAAAAACATCTCCTAACATCCATGTGGACATCCTAGGACACAAAATTCACATTTTTCTCTTCAAGACAAAATCAACCAGCAGTGAATAATAATGGTAGGCATTTTTTGTCCCTTATGGGTTGATATTGTCCTTAACCATTCTCACTATAAATTTTCAAAATTTAGACCCTCCCTTATAGGTTGGTCCATATTTTTAGGATAGGTAGAATGAGGCTTTACTATTTTATTTTTATATAAAGGCACATCTAATCCATTTATTCAATCACTTGGAAATTTCAATACAAAGGCACACTTACACTATTGCATATTGAACAAATATTCCTTATTATTTTCAAATTTTATTCTAATCATATAACTTAGTCCTTATCTAAATCAAGAGCCTATTTTATCCAATCCAAATCAAAGCATGATCAAGTACTCAATCTATCTCTAGAAGCATACATGTTGTCAAATGAGCATAATTTTACAAAGCACTCTAGGTGGAAAATCTATGTGGGATTGATTTCCATCTTCAGAGTATTGGATACATAGACAATAATCAATCATCATAAGGGTCATTAGGGTCATCTCAACCTATTACACTCCCCCTTTTTCTATTTGTAAGTTTTTAGCCATTCAAGCTCTATGAGGGTTTCAACTTTGAAGAAGTCATTTGTAGGTATTTCATGTAATCTGAGGGTTAAATTTATACATAAAAGTATGTTTCTAACTGTTATATAAAATCATGCCCTAATTTATATAATTTGATCAAAGGATAAAAATGAACAACTCAAGATAATAGTAATAGTCGATCTTGCCCATTTTTGGATGATCTCATCCCTCAATAGTCTTAGTCACAATTCCTATAGCATTTCTAAAATTAGTTTATGTTGATAATTTCTAGTCATTGTTTAATTTCACATAATAAAGTACATATAATAAACAACCAAGTATTTATTTTTTTCATAGTTAGCCTTCTTTCATTTTATTGTCGTTGTTGATTTCAATATCTTACTTTCATTCTACTTGTCTCAAGTTGACTTAATTTTTTTATATCATTCTATTCAATTTATGTGAATTAAATTAAATACAATTATTAATTCCAATTTTTTATAAGACAACTATATTATGTGTTCTATGCTTCTTTGATGTTGTTTCCTTTTATAATAGTCCATCCATTGTTTGTCTATTGTATGCTTCCCCTTGGACTTGTGTGTGCAAAATTCATTGTCCCTTGTTTGTGGCTCATAAGATTTGTGTGTAAATAATTTATTTACCCTTGTTTATGGACATTTATACTTTTGTGTTGCATTTATTTCTATTTATTTCATCTCCTTAGCCTTATGTGTGTGATATTTATTGTCCCTTATATTCCCCCTTGGATTTATGTGTGACATTGTGTGCTATTACATGTATTTTTATTATGTGCATAATGGACATGACATTACTTGTCAATCTTATTCAGTTTGTTGTGATTTATTAGTTTACAGGTGCCTAAGAACATATCACACACCTCCCCCTTGTGTGATATGCCATGACCTATATCATGCACCTTTCTTGCATAGTCTTATTGAATACATTTATCAATGATGATTTTTATTGCATGCGTAATTTATATATACATCTTGAAATGAAAATTATATTCCTTAACTTACATATGTGATTTGATGACATATTCATTACTATCATGAAATATTATCTACATGTTGACATTATTATACATAATTACATCTCTATACATAGCATCATATAGTTAACCCTTTATTTTGAGATCAGTGACTCTCATGATACATACCTCACCTCAAATGGGGGGAATATTAGTGGGAATGTCATAGATACTTAAGCTTCAAAGAGTACATAATATAGATTTTAGAACCAATTATACAAAATATAAATATTTAATAGTAGTTTAGATATCAGATTGAGATCAATATTGATAAATTTCCTATATATTTCAAAAGCATGTGACATGCATATGCACTCACTTTATAGGCCATATGTTACATGTTTTTTAGATTATCCATATTCAAATATATTTGGGGGGCATATTCACTCATTTTACAGGATATGCGATAAATGTTTTTATATGTTTTAGATATGAAACACAAATAAAATATTGATGCATGGCAATCTATATCATATTAGCACCAATTAGTATGGGTATTGAAGCTAGTTCATGCATATAAATTATAATAATTTATAATGTTAACATCGATTATGGGTCATGAAGCTTGTTCATGCACATTCACACTTTTGAAATTTCTATTTTCCAAGCACATTCCATGCTACTGTTGAAAATTGGTTGAGATTACTTCCAGGATAATTTGGTCGGTCACAAAAACATATTTTATTCCATATATATATATATATATATATATATATATATATATATATATATATATATATATATATATATATATATATATATATATATATATATAAGGAGTCAACATAATATGTTATCCCTTGAATCTCTTTATATTATGTCCTAAAGATTCTCCCACAAGCCTATCTTCTAGTGAGTTGTGTAGCTCATGTGCAATGCATTTTATTCTCTTCATAATTAAATATTTGCAACTCAAACACACAGACATTATAATAAAATTACCCATGTACACACATATGAAGCACTAATACCTAGCATTCCCCCAGTACTAAAATAGTGCAAGGATAAACATTTATATAGATAGTCTTTGTCACATTGATGAGTGACTTCTTCATCATCAAAAAGGGGATTGTTCTATTATTCATCACTTTATTTTTTTTCCATTGATTTTTCATGTATATTTCCATCGAGAGGGTCTTATGATATTTATTTTTAGTTCAAAAGAACATGTCTAGGCTTTTTACGATAAAAACATGTGTATTTGTTTTTTTCATTTTTAAACCTAGTTACATGTTTGTATTTTTTGAAAGAAGTGCTAGGATTTTTTGTGTGAACGTCACTTCTTTTATTAAAACATTTTTTCCTTCATTAATAAATTTTTATATAATGTTCATCAAGATTAAATTCAGTTTGCTTAAGGTGAACACCATATTAGACATATTATTGGGCATGCTATTGAGAAATATGGATTTTACTACAGTTTATGTGATTTATTGATTTATTCCTACCAATTGGTTTATGAGAGAATGAAAATTGTTGATGTGAGGTACTATGTCTCCACCTTCTTCCAATCCTAACCCTTATAGTTTTTCATTCATAGTTATTTCAACACTATCAACTTGAGATCTGAATAATGTGTGTAGTGTTTCTCAAATTTCCTTAGAAGAATTTTTAAATTCCACATGATGTAGATAGGACTTTGTTAAGTAAAGATTAATAATGGATAATGATTTATTATCTTTTAAAATTCATTTTTGGAGTGCATCAACATATGTTGGTCTTTCCATAGTACTGTCAACAATATCACAAAGATCTTTTTCAATCAACAACTATATTTGAATTTGACATGCATGGAAATCCTTTCCATCAAAATTATCAATTGGATTCATCCTTTCCATTTTATCCCCCCCTTAATTTGACTCAATGGATGTTGGATTAAACTAAAAATGCATCCTTACAATTGTGATAACTTTTTAGATAATTGAAAATGATACTATAACTATTTTGATAATTTTGAATTTGGACTCCAATATTATAGACTCAACTTAAAAAGAATAAATTTAATTAATATAAACTAAATAATAACTAAATGCTATAATAAAAATTTAAAAATGGATCAATATTAAAAAAATTAATGACTACGACACATTCTTATTCTAAATAATAAAAATGTAAACACATGAATTTAGACTGTAAACACTTAAGCAACCACATGACTTAAACTAAACAAAAAAAATTGTGTATTATGGAGATCGAGGTATGGGCAAGTCCATAGAGTGAGTTTGAGGTTGAACACATTTCAAGGTAGGGATTTTATAGGATATGTTTGAGTTGAGAAACTAGTGAATAAAGGCCAAAGAAGAGGGAGCCTGAGTTGCTGAGATCTAAATTTAAGAGATCACTACAAAATAAATGTTGTGGATGGTATTTGGAGGTATCCAAAACAAATCATGACCATCCAAATAAATAAGAATAGGAATACATGTAGGGGTAGGTGAAAATGTAGGCCTAACAGATGGATGTTGAAGATGTCAAGAATAAACACATTAGAGACTGGGTTGGGTAATGATGTGGGCTATGTTTTAGGCTATGTGAGATTCAAATGAAAGGTAGGGGTCTATATCACTTTGGATTTTAGTTACGAATTATGCAATGATGTGGATATATCTGAGCTTAAGTGGGTAGCTCAATAAAAAATAACTTACGAAAAACACTATTCATGATGTTGTGGATTCCTTCAAAGTTAAAATGCTAACTGTTGAGTATAGTTGAGGTATAGTCATGGTGTTTGAGGAAATGCCAATAATACTATAAATTGATGTAGATCAAACCACTACAAGATAAAGCTAAACAATGTGACTTAAATGCATGATCTAATGTTTGATTTGTAACCAATGATTAAAACCAAAATTGTGCTTTACAAATCTTATCGTCAAGTGTACGACCTGATTTACCAATATAAATCAATGCAAAAATTATAAAATTGTAATACAAATAAATATTACCAATCATAATATACAATGGTCTACATTATACAACAGTTGACAAAAAATAATTATCTATCGATGGATAAAAGTGTTGGACATGGTATATACTTCAAAAGCTTTATTATAGACAAGAGCAAAATTATAAGGAGATCCCTTAGGTACCTTCTCTGATATTAGTGTTGGAAACTAGTTGATATTACTTACAAGATAATTTGGTCAATAAAAAAAACATATTTTATTCATTGATAGAGATTTCAATATATAGATATTTTCACTCTTACAAATATGGAGTCAACACTAATCTTTTATTCCCAAAATCTCTATATCTTATCTCCTAAAAAATATCCCACAAGCCTATCTTCTAGTGAGTTGTGTAGCTCATGTAAAACTCATTTTATTCTCTTTAAAATTACATACATGAGTTGTTATTATGATCCACACACACAACATTATAATAAAATTACCCATATACACACATATGAAGCACCAATACCTAACAAGTACCTAGTAGTGAGTACCCTTGAATCTATAAGTCCATTTGTAATGGTTGATTCATGTTTAAATGAGTAATGTGGTTGAGAATCAATGCCCTCAATGACCTATGTATTACTCTATGAGTATATTATGTGGCTCCCACTTTCCATATTTTGGTTAAGATATTAGTTCAAGATTAGTTACACATGTTAGTGCAATTGAGGTTTTTGTGGCTTTCTATGACCTTAGCACCATTCCATTTTTTTAAAATAAGGGTTGGGTCATTTGACTTCCCAGTCTATGGCATCACTTTAGTTACATAAAATTTGGGTTTGATGACCCCCAAAATTTACAAAAGTGTCCAACAAGAGGAGCCATTATCCAATGAATCAACAAGGAAGCATCATATTCAACAAGTTATAGGGCAACAAGGTTAACCTACCTATGTGTACTCTTTCCTTACTTTTCAATTTCAAGTTTCAATTTATGCATTTTAAAATTTAATTCCATGGACATTTTTTAGAGGTAAAATTACTAGGGGGTAAATCAATTAACCATTCTTTTACTTTTAGATCACTCATCATTCATTCATTGACTCTCATGAATCAACACAATCAAGCATATGCAACTATATTACCATCAAAGCATAAATAAGAGAGGCACATCATAACACAACATCTAATGTGGAAAACCCTCATGGGGAATAAAACCCACTCTCAAGCCTAAAAACACATGGACTAATTGTCCTATATGGTATTACAAACATGATACTTTAGTAGAACACCCATTCCACAAGGAGCACCTACCCCTAGGATGGTCAAGTCCTTCTAACTTGAATTTAGTGAAACACTTGCTTCACAAGGAGAACCTTTCCCTCAGGATGGTCAAGTCCTTATGACCTAGATGTTGAGCACCCTCCCAACACCTATGATATGAACATCTCCTGATCACTGATTGCCTACCAATCTGATGGAGACACCCTACAAACACAACTCCCTTCACTTCTTCACACACTCACAAACATCCAAAACTACCTTTTGGATCACTTTACACTTATCAATAAAATCTCTATCACATCCTCAACAATATGACCAAAATATCATACATATAGACCACACTCTGATCTACCTCTCAAATCAATCACCAAGCTCACACATATTTCATTTATCCTTCACTCACACTTAAGGCATCCAAAACATATGTTTGGATCACTCTAGACCTCTTCGCTTATCCTCAATCTTCAAACTTGGAAGAGCACTATTCAGACATTGGAAATATGACCTACAAGTCACACACATATTCCTTAACCTACTCTTATCTATAACCCATCCACTTGGCACACTCCCTTTCTTTTATCCTTTTCTCTACAACTCTCACACACACCTCTTCTCACAATTCTAGAAATCACCACCTTTGATTTCACCTTTTATAGAGCCATCATGATTATTATCTTCTAGGTTAGAGATAATACTTTCCTTAATCATTAAGACTTATATCACACTAAGACATAGCTCAAATCCATTCCCATAGGTCTACCTTTAGCTCATTAGCCCCAAACCACCATTAGGTCTTGGTGAGACCTAAAATAATTAGGCCTTCATACTCACATGTTACATGTGAGACTACTTGGACCAAATTCATCATTTATCAATACTTTTAACACATTAAACCTATCTACAATATCCCCTTGCTAACTCTTTCATGGGTCCATGCCACTTGAAATACCAACTCAACACTCAAACCTACCAATTAGGTCTCCTTGCTCTTTAGGTCTTCACATACAAAAAATACAGTCTCAAACTACTAAAGCAAACACTCAAAAATTTCACATAGCCATATGATTATATCACATGGGTGAACCCTTTATGACCTATGCAACACCTCCATGTGCTTTAGATATTCCAACACAGGCTTTAACTCTCTCAAAATGACCACTCAGACTATCATATACAGTCAAGCTATATTAACTCTCCACAATTGATCAGAGGAAAACTATAAATCCAATACCTTATCATCAAAATCTAAGACTTATTTGACATATTTTTATTCATTTCTTTCCTCAAATCTGATCATAACACCTTTAACTTACCTCTACAAGATGGTCACTCAAATTGTTAGTGTATTTAATAAACATAGTCAACTTTTAGGCCTTTGTTCACAAAGAAGATGGAATGGTCAAACCTCTAAAATCCAAACAGATATTCCTGATGGAATCTAAAACACTCTCCAATAGTTACTTCATCTTGAAACATCAAAATACTATCAATAATAACTTAATTATCCTTCTCAGGTCACTTGCAGTACATGGTCAAATACACAATCAACTTTGGAGCTTAATATATTTGACTATAAAAACATTCAAACTTTATAAATAGATTATATAGATGTACCTTTAAGTCATTTATAACTTTGATTTTTAATACAATAATAAATTCATCCTAAATCAAAAGATATAGCATAAAAACTGAGCACTAGTTTTCCCTTATTGATTTGAATATTCAAATTCTAATGGTCACTAAGTAGATGTTAAAAATCAAGCACTTTAACCTCATCTCGTGCTCCCTGTAAACTTTAGACAAATGTGCTCCATCAATATCCTTAGATTATCCTAGTCTTTACCTTGTAATGCTCACCATTGATCTTTGATCTGAGCTCCCATTATTGTGCCACTTGGTAGCTCTGTGTGCCTTCTATGCACATTAACTCTTTGACTTGACTTGTACCATTGATCTATATCTGTATGAATACCCAAAAATGACATATCTTCTATCCAAGATTTATTAATGTGACACATGTCACTAACACATTCATTATTTGACATATTGAATTTTATGTGCACCATTGGATAAATATCTATGATTTACCATGCACCATTGGATCAAGATCTATGATTTAACATGCACCGTTAGATCTACTGACTAGTTGACCTTAGACTTCAACTTGGTTAAACTTGATGGTATTTGTCCCATGACAGTCTACTAGAGTAACTTAGAATATTTATATCTCGAGCTAGAAAACACTTCAAGACTCTAAATCTTCAAGGTACCTTCTTGGCACTATAGAAAACATCACCATGAAAACATTTTTCCACTATTGAATTTTTGAGTACCAACAATAAATGCACAAAATTTTTGGGTCATACATATCTATATGATGTGCAATGACGGTCTATATTTTCTTAAGCTATAAGATGCATGTTTTTCATTCCAAATGATCAAATGATAAATCAGGACTTCATCAAGACATTTATGGATGCCTCATAACTTCTTATTTATCCTTACAGACCTATCAATGTGCCATATCTCACCAAGATATCAAACACAAATTCTTTTTCATTCATGCACTAGAACCACATGCTCTCTTTGACATCAATGATAATCTAAGACATTAATGACCATGCTCAACAATATTGACTACTACATTTTTTCATTGCATGTTTTCTTTTTGCATGCTACATGTTTGGAGCATTTAATAAATACATAGTGTGTTTTATACACTAAGGTGCATCTCTTTATCCTTTTACTCTAGTATTTGTATTGGATTTCAATACTAGAATAAAGTGGGGTTATTTATAGATGCTAAAATCTGGTAATTGATACTTGGCAATGTTAGTTTTGAATTACCTTCACCTTACATGATTTTTGCATACATACATGAATCTCATTCACCATTATCTCACATCCACATATATTATGTGGTTATGACCTTCCTAAGTTGCTATCAATCACCTACACGAATTCCCATAGTCTAGGTTAAACTAGTTAATTATCATACTTCCACATATCCACATCATTAGATGAGTGTTGATATATCTAAGATGATAATACCAAACTCAAAACACACTATCTAATGATAAGATTTGAGTCTTATAGTTTCATCTGAACCAAGAAATGACCACATTTCAAATTCATTCCTATTGGTTGACCCATATGTTTTGCATGTTAGTGGCATGCAAAGTTACTCAAATAGTTCCATATAAATAAAAAATAGGTATAAGCCTATTATTCATCTATAAATCATAAAAAAACACATATACACTTCTACAAATTTAAATAAACTACCATATTCTTCTAAAATTACCAATCAATCACTAGGAGTAGGTCTAAGCCACATCTTAAGCACTCAAGAGCCAAGCTGAAGTTTCCAATTTCCAAATATCAAGGGATAGATTATAAGTTAAATCTATTAATTGAGCACTATTACACACATTCACCTCACAAAGGGAACTACATGTTATTTTAATTCCCTCTTCAAAGTATTGGATATGTATGTAATGCTCAACCATTCAATGAGGAGTTGTTAGGTCAGCTCAACCCACCTTTCATCCCATTTTATAGGGATAAAAATATCATTTCAAGTGGACACATGGTTTATTTATTTGGATATATTTCTAGGAGTCGTGTGCACATTCATGCCTTGGGATCATACACAAAGCCAAAAGACAAGTCAGTGCAGCCACATATATCAAAATAGAGAGGACAAATCTATAGATATAAAACCATCTAATTCTAAACATAGTGACTAACAATATTGACTCAAGGATAGAATTATTATCCAAATACACACATATATCCATATATTAATTTGAGCATCCCATAATCTATATTGCTACCTTTCCTACCATTCATTTTTAATCTTAGTCTTGCGTAGTACAATAAACTACTAATTATCTTATCCTTTGTTTTAATTTATACATTTAAAAATTTATAGTGCCATATTAGTTTCAATATTTTAAATTCAAATTTGTACTTTAATGTATATATTTTTAGTTTAAATTTATTTAAACATTTATTTTTTTTAGGTTTGTCATTAATCCTAAAAAATAAAACACTTAGTGTTAATTTTGACACAAGCTTGACCTAAAAGAAGGTGGTATAATATGGGTTGTATAGTCCCAATCACTCCTCATTGAGTGGTTGAGAATTGCATACATTCTAAGATTCCAAAGAGGGCTCAAACCACACATATTTATCATACCTAACTGTATGTGTGATCAATCATGATCCACTAGAATGCAATGTAATGATTTAGATTTTAACACCTGACAATATGTAGATTTTGACCTTGTACTTATATTTAGACTTGAATTTTAGAACCTATTACTTTGAGGTTTTTTAGATTTGGATGCTTTTGGATAATGTCTCAAGGATGTACAAGTGGATTTCTCATGCTTTCCTTGATGAGTGTTAGATAGGTCTAGATAGGAATGGATTTAGACTTGATATGCATTTATATATGACTCTTTGGAATTTCCCCCATAACCAACATAGGAAACATGATTAGGTTGACCCAAGGGAGAGATAATTTGATAATTATTGATTGAAATCTCATGAATTTTGTCAGTGAAGGAAGACAATTATAATAATTATAGCTATCCAACTGTTACCAATAATATTTAGAGAGGAAAAAATAGAGAAGAAGAAACATGAATCTCAAATATGGTGATAATCTACTTAGGACAATAAAACATTTTGGCACAGGTATGAGCATAATATATAGAATGCAAACCAAGCTAAGGAAATAAACATAAATGATCCTATTATAAACTCAAATCAACCTCTAATAGAGTAGCAAATTAATAAAACATAAACAAATTGATACTTACAACTATGAATTATGTGTCACGTTCTCCATTGTGATCAAAATATGATTTTATCTTAATTGCAATGTATGTGGATTCTTAATTCTTATCCATACAAAGTGAATTGGGCAGCATGTAATTATTGCAAATGGTTTTGATGGTTGATATATTCAATTGAAAAAGTGATAGAAATTCGTTAGCTTAAAGGTTGATTATTTGAGTGGAAGATTTCCCATCAATTTATAGTATTGAAGGTGGTAGGATGAATGACTGAGAATAATATGAATTTGTTGAATTATTGAAATAGTCAACGATTGGATTTAAGTCATCATCACAATGGATGATGACTAATTTCCATGTGTTGAGAAGAAGGGGAAGAGTTTTTAGTTGAAATTAATCAATTATTCAAAATTTGGATGGAAATGATGTTAATATAAATTTGACTTGGGTATGGTGAAGGATTAGTATGTCAAAGTTAATTTTAACACTAAATGGTAAAATTTAGGTGTCTACATTTGCCCACTCTTTGAAATGGTGTTATGAATAATTACCATATCAAAGAATAAAATACAAAGTATAGTGTTGATTATTGTGGAGAAGAAATTTGCCACAAGTAACTAGAAATGAATGTGGTAATACTCCTCATGTTTTTGTGTGGAAAAGCAAACAAATGCTCAAAATGATTTAAGTGAAGATAAATAAGTGGAGGGATCGATTACCATCAATAATGAAGATACCTGTCTCAATACAAATGCTCACAACATTATAGGGAGTTCATTTGAAATTATTTTCTTCTAGTGATTAAAAACTAGAGAAATAGATTAGAAAAATAATACCTCCCATTTGTAGATTGCATGCTTGTATGTTTTTCAAAGCATTAGGGTTCATAAGAGTAGATGTGGAAACAATATATCCTAGCGATGGTAAGTTGTGGGCTATAAAACAAAAATATATAGATTGTCCAATGTGTGAGAAAATATTTAAAAGATTGATAGTTGCAAGCAAAAATAAAGATTATTCATAATTCAATTAATTTTTCGTATAAAATTTAGATAAAGTTGGTTGTGAAAGGTGAAAATAATTCATTGTGTTTGATTTTCTAGACATTGATTTGTAATATTTTTCTCTAGGGTTTGAGGAGAGAATGGACCAAATTATAGCTAATAGGTATCACAACGAGCACATACAAGATCACCAATAGCTAGAGGGTAACAATGTTGTAATAAGTAATAATTTCATTTTTTAATTTGAATTTTATTAGTATTTAATGCCAATTGAAATAAATTTAAATGGTTTCAGTATTTACCAAATAGTGAATTCAACATCAATTGTGGTAAATTCATCAAGATAAATGGTGAAATCATCAAAAATTAGGTCTGGGGTTAGGTTCAGAGAATTTTTTCTAATGTCATGGTGAATTCATCAAAAAGTGTAGTGAAATCATTTACATATTTATTGAAATCATTGAAAACCTTAGTGAAATCATCTAGAAGCCTAGTGAATATGTAAAAAATTCTAGCAAATTCATAAAATATAGTGGCAAATTAATCTAAGGAAATGGATAATTCATCATAGATAATGGAAAAATTAGGGGAAGATGATAAAAATGAAAATTAACATGCTATGAAATGATTAGGGAGATGTTTAAGTGGAAGTGTAAGATACGTATATAGTTAAATAAGACTAACATAATGCTCATTTGATTATGTGAAAGAAAGATTTATGATCTTATGTACACAAAAGAGATGCTCAAGTGATTTGGAGTTGATGTCAAAGCTTATTGGTTATGAGGCAAGTGTACTAGAGGTGACAAAGATGGCCACATAAATGATATGATTGATATACAAGTGGATATGGATTATCTGAATGCATTAGCAGAGTGATATCATAGTGAGACCAACATAATTCACCTACTAATAAGTGAGATGAATATTACACTAGAGGACATATGGAGGATTTTAAGGATTCCCATATGAGGGATATAGTTTTATTATAGTGAGGGTGCATAGGCAGTGACACTATACAAGGTTTTTAGGGAGGACCTAATTTTGATGGTGAGGGATGCATTGATAGTTGTACTGATGGTTGTTGTCAGTGGAATTGTATTACTTGACAAGAGTGAGAGATTATTTCCAACTATTTTATTAGATGTGATCAAAGATATGTTGGAGAGTGAAACATAGTTTGCATAGGGGCTATGTGTTCTTACACATTTATCTAGGGATTTACATCATGTGGCATATATAAGTGGTGTTTATATATTCTCATCCACACTATTGTAAGCATGGGCATAGGAGCACTTGGTGATTGAGTGTCTTATAAGCCAAATGAGGAGGAAGATGGTAGAGGATCCTTTTTCATATGGTTGGCATGTGTATGTAGGTGTATAGAGGTCACATTTGGGAGATGTGAACTACTATAAGAGGGTGATTGATGAGCTAGGATCTAATCAGGTAATGTGTAGGCCATATAGAGAGGATTATCCACACTAGAGACAGGACGTGATACATTTGGATTATGTGATGATATAGTGTTATATTATCAGTTACCATGCATACATTATAGGGTGATACAAACTAGATAGGGTGATGTGGTATTTTGGCATTAGACAGGGTATCTTAGTAGGTCTACATGTATTTGTGCGAGTTGTATAAGAGAGATCATAGTGGGGTGTAGGGATTGACTCTAGAGTTACAACACAGACCTAGGCTTACATACAAATAGTGATATTTTATGCTAGGAGGGATGTGGTGGATGCTAGTACTACAAATGACTAGGAAACATGGTGGGATCAATAGAGACCATTGAGGCTTATAGAGCCACATATGTCACCTAGGACATGGAGGTAGATATTACAAGATGAATTTAGGGCATGTCCCCATATTAGATGCCTAGGGGGAGGATTATGATAGATAATTCCAACATAGGGTGGTGGAGGGGGAGATGGATATGGGGATTATATGTAGGGTATAGATACCATAGAGGTTGGAGGAGACTAGTTTCATGATATAGATATGGGAGAGGCTACGAGAGATGGAGGTAGAGGGGACACAAATATAAGGCCTTTACTAGAGGTACATATAGAGGGAGGATATTGGGTAGGACCATTAGGTCTGGTTAGATTAGTAGAGGATGAGGCCTTGATTACTAGGTTACATGAGGAGATTAAAGCTCATGATATTAAGATATCGAGCTTGCAGGGAGATAAAGGTGGTAGGGATATACAAGTTGAGATAAGATCAATAAAGATCAACATATTATAGGATGAGGTAGATATGCTATAAGATGATAGCCAAGGGATATGAGAGGGAGGGAGGGCTACTGATTCATGATGCATCTACTCAGACTCTCGATGAAACATGATTAATACAAAGGTACAAACGAGAGAGAGACATATTATGGTTTGAGTTAGAGATAACGAAGGAGCTATTAAATACTCCTAGGAAGCTAAATAAATTATTAGATGGGATCAGGATGATGAAGTAAGACACATGTTATATGAGTATGTATGAGCAAGTGGTGCCACTGGGACAATGATCACCATATTTCATAGATTATTCCTCTAGGTACATAATTTTTGTGAGGATTAGACAAATGATGGCTTTAGAGAGATCTATGGGACACACAGGTTAGTGTGTTATGGATCCTCTGAGGAGTACACCATGGTGATATTATCTGATAGCATCTATAGGTACCCTATCTAAGGCTTAGAGAGAGACATGATATGATGATATATATATATATATATATATATATTTAGAGGTATCATTGTATTGATGTATTTTGACACATTTGATATATATATGGTTTTGTTTGGCCTTGGACCTATGTCATGGACATGTTATGATTAATGGATGATTTAAGTTATAAGCATGTTAGATTATGTATATGAATAAATATTATTTTATATATGCAACTTGTTTATCCTACTTTTAATACATTATGAGCACATGTTAATCCTTCCAACATTTATTATGGCATAATGGAATGGAATAATGTATGTATGCATGGATGATTTAGATAGCTACCTTTTTTTTAATTTTCTTTATTGGAGTTCCAATAATAATTCCAACATTAATAACAAATTAATAATTGAGTAACCTTTATTTGATATAGAATAAGATAAAATGCACCAATGGTATTAAAATACCATGATGATTATTGTGCGTTACACATAAGTAATGAAAGATACATTTGTTCAAAATATAGTGCATCATGATATTATAGATCATATTCACACCATTTTTAATACACATAATGATCTTGGTTCATAAGAAGCAATAATAAAGAAAAGAAAATGTGTGTAATAATAAAAACCATATAAGTATGATGAACAAGGAAACAATAAGTGCTTAAGTAACACACAATATAGACAAAAGAAAAGTACACACAAAATATAAATAAATGACTAATCCAACAAATGATTAAATGCACAAAATTTAACAAATGACTAAATGCACAAAAGTGAAAAAATGGCAATGAAAACATAAAACAAGGAAAATGACATAAAAATTAAGCAAATGACTTCATGGATGTCCAAAGCTAGAGTTAAACCCTCTATAAATGAGATCCATGACAACGTTGAATGTCTGATGAGTAAATCCTTATAATGGATGACAGACAATTAAAATGATATCACTTTGGCTGGGGATGAGAGGATGTGTGATTGATACGATTGGATGATGGTGGTGGTGGCTGAGCTGACCCTAGAGACCTTGTGTCTCTAATCACTAGCTAAATAATCCACCATGGAAAAATTCCATTGGGAACATTAGGACATATGTATTTCTCCAAATATGGGAATGGATGTGAAAGTGATGATGTGATGTAGTTTAAAGCTGAGCAGATGATGGATTTCCTGCCCAAGAAATGAGTGTTTGAATGATGACGGGTAAATAGGTGGAGAAATGTAAGATATGTTTTCATATATTATAATAGATGAAGTATTGTTGGATGAGTGGATAAGTGTTGTTTAGATGATATAAAATATGTCACTAAAACATGATCAATGGTATACTAACATGACTATGAAGTTCAAACTTCAAAATAACACGTCATGGTCAAATTATAATATGGGATATGGATAAGTGAATAAGGAGATACGAAAAGGATAATGGATATATATGCAAGAGATTAATGTGACATGATGCCCCCAAGTAACTAGGGTGTGTATAAACAATGGATTTACACATGGCACCATAAACTATTTTTCACCATGGTACTTTCCCAAAGTGTTATAAGAATGTTTTTCACTTTTTGACAATTTTTTTAACATATGACATATTTAAAATAACACCATAAGGACTCAAAAATATAAATTATTGAGGTGCATGATGTTCATGGGTTCATCAAACTCATCTCCATCTTCCATGGCCAATTTGTAAGCTTTGAATCCATATTTTTTATTAGGAAAAGTTAGCCTCAAATGTAATTTGGGTGATTATTGTAATGCAAATAATTATGAGAGTAATAATTCACTAATAGATATATTTAGTTAATTTTTAGAATACAATAGTTGAGAGGCATATTTTTATGTGTAACAATAATATTACATATATAGGTTTGATATGGTTAAGAGTATTCATAGGGATATGGTTGAGATATTGGTGGAAATATGATCTTCATGAATATAGGAGTGACTTTCTTATATATATGTAATGCCCCAATGAATATGTAATAGAGAATACAATATAATATATCATGTATTAATATATGGCCTCTATTTATTTGTCTTGATGATGGTTTATATGAAATAAGTATCTGATAAGCTCTCCCAAAACCTATTAGTGGTATCAAAGTAGGAGGGAGATTTTTGTGAAGTATGGTCTATTAATATGTGGAGGGAGATTTTTGTGAATTATGGTCTATTAATATGTGGAGGGGAAACGCTCTTGTATTTCCCCAAATAATGGTAAGCTCTAATGGAGATATTTTTTAGTTTTATTAGCTTAATGTTTTTCATAGTTAGAGTCTATATAAAATACATAGATCTAGTTTCCATCATATAAATAAAGAAGGATGTTCTGATGATATTCATGGTTTCCTTTGTTTGTGCATAGACAACAATGGATCAGACATTTATAAGTTATTTTGTCACTCAATTCTGATTAGTTTGGTAGTGTTTGAACAAAGTTATTTAAAAAAAACCATGTGTTCATTCTCCACCCATGTTGGTTTGATCTAAAATTGAAGGGAAGTCAGGCATTTATTGTATCAATTTATCATTGCATTTATATTATTGAAGAGTGATGACCTGACCTATAGTTGTATTGATCAAGTTTTGGCTTGGTATCAACATTGGTTTAATGTTAAATATCTATAACATTTAATATTTCATATTAGGATCTCAATTCTTAGTGATAGCTTTCTCTAGCTTGTCATGGTGACAATGATATAAACCACTTCATTTCTATTGCCCATGCATTGCTTACATTCCATTCATCATTTTGATATTTTGAAGATATATTACCAATGGTGTGGAGTTTTGTGTGCTATGAAAAACAATTAATTATGGAGACTTGGTATGTAGCTACTTTATGAGTTGATCTGAATCTACAAAACATCATTTGTTTTAATTCATTTCATTCCTTCTATGTGTGTATAAATCACCATAAGCCTGTCAAGTCTAGGTTGAATGATTTATCATGAAAGTTTTTAGTCAAATCCATCCATATGTGATGTGAAAACCAAATATACCTTGACTATAGTAAGTTACTCTTTAAGTGATTCCCACAAGCTACCTGTATTGAT
Organism: Torreya grandis; assembly: GCA_037957365.1. NCBI lineage: Eukaryota > Viridiplantae > Streptophyta > Pinopsida > Cupressales > Taxaceae > Torreya > Torreya grandis. Next base: position 1,392,363 of record JARHVA010000488.1, read on the forward strand.
TGGCAACACACAAATTCATTTTGATGATTGGAAAAACCACTTTGTCATTAGGTAAAACCAATTTTTTGTAAGTTCATGATTTTAGATTTGTTTAAAGTTAATTTAAATATTAAGTGTGAGTTATGGGATTAATCCAATGGTATAAATAGTCATAGGTTTTATTTTTATGAATAGGTTAGTGTAAGATCTTTATTTAGATTAGCATTTAAGTCTTGGTTTGATATATTGGTCTTTTTAAATTTAGAATTCAAAAGATATTAACTATATGAAATGAGTCATATTTTGAGTTTATTAGTGAGTCCAAGTATTTTTTATTAAGTCATTAATCTATGTCATCAATTTTCAAAAAGACATTTATGTCATTTGATCATCAAATTCAATGATAGAGTCATCAATGTACAATTCTCTCATTGTAGTTGGATGCATTTTCAGTTGAAATTGACATCCATTATGTTTCACATTCTAGGGGGAAGTGATATAAATAAACCCAACATGGAAACTATTGATTCCCAATGCAAAATTTGCTAAGTAACAACATGAATGAGGTTGGAGGCATGGAAGATGGAGGCCATTCAAACCTCTCAGTAGCTACTAAAAATGGGACCACTTATATTTTAATAGCACATATATTTTGTTATTTTCAATACTTTATGTGTATGAATGAAAATAAGAGGTGTATTTTTTTATTTTCCCACATAGTGTATTGCATAAAAAAAAGTGTTTAGGAGATGTAGGAGTGAAATTTGAATAGATGTTTCCTACTTGTAATTCCCACACTGTATAGGTTGATGAGGTTCCCTTAATGAATGATTGATGGTAGATGGTTCCTGTTCGGAGTTTCCACATTAAATGTATAAATGTGTACTCAATAGTGAATGGTTGATGATGTTCTTTATCTAGTTTCATTAAGTCTTGTGAAAACACAAATTACCATGTAAGTACTAAGGGAGGGGGAATGTTAAGAAAAGTTAGCCTCACATGTAATTTGGGTGAATATTGTAATGTGAATAATTATAAGAGTAATAATTCACTAATAGATATATTTGGTGGCTAATTGTTAGAATATAATATGTGAGAGTCATATTATTGTGTGTAACAATAATATTACATATATAGGTTTGATATAGTTAAGAGTATTCAGAGGGATATGATTGAGATATTGGTGGAGATATGATAACCATGAATATAGGAATGACTTTCTTATATATAAATGTAATGCCTGAATGAATATATTATAAAGAATAAAATATAATATATCATGGATTAAAATATTGCCTATGTGTATTTGTCTTGATGTTGGTTTATATGAGATAAATATATGATAAGCTCTCCCAAAACCTATCATTTTTCAATGACTATGTATGGACCCAACCAGTTGGGTTAAAACTTCCCTTTCTTCTCTTGATCAACATTAGTGTTTTGTTGATATTGCTTAAGAAAAATATCTCTGATTTATAACTCCCTATATTTAATCCTCTTATGTTAGTTATGGTGAAGGTGATTTTGATATAATTGTAAGTGGTTTAAGGCATTAAGGCGTTTCTCATCAAGGAAATTGAGCTTGCTTACATGAGAAAAGTGATAGGATTCATCATCAATTAGGTTTTAAAAAGATATGTAAAAGGATGGGAGATCAAATTCAATGGGTAATATGGACTCAATTTTGTAAACAAGGGAGTATGGGGTTAATCCCATGGGTGTGTGGACACTTATACGGTATCCCCATAAAGCAGGATAAAGTTGTGTGTCAATCATGGATGAATGCATTGACAACTCTTTTGAGAATTTTTAAGATATTTTTATTTATTGCCTCAACTTGGCCATTACCTTGTAGGTAGTAGGGTGTGAACCAATTATGTTTAGTATGATAAGTATGACAAAGGGCCTTGACATCCTTGCTGTTGAAAAAAATTCTATTATCAGATATAATAGTAGATGGAATTCCAAAGCAATAGATAATGTGGTTTAGGATTAACTTAAAAATTTGCTTACCGATGATATAAGTTAATGGCATGGATGTTGGAAATATTTCCATTGATGTCAAAGGTCTAGCATTTTTGGTGACAAAGGCCCCATAGAATTTAATGGTGTTTTTAATGTTCATATCTTGGCTAATGTGTGTTGATATTTATTTAATATTAACGAATATATTTTTGGTTGCATAAAGTCAAAATGAGGGCCCATGAGGAAGTCAAAGAGTCATGAGGAAAAGACAAAAGAAGGAAAGGATGCATTTTCCCATAAAGGGCCACCTTGAGGAATTCGAAGGGTCACCAAGTGAAGATAAAAGAGGAAGGGCACATTTTTCCATGAAGAGTCACCTTAAGGAATTTGAAAGGTCACCAATATAAAGACAAAAGGGGAAAGGACACATTTGCTCATGAATGGTCACTATATGACTTTTCAAATAGAAGGATTCGAAGGGTCATGCAAGTTTGGTGCCATTTTCCATGAGGAGTAAAGGGTCACAAAGGGTGAATGCCAAAGGTCATTTGGAAAGCTATAAATAAAGGCTTGGAAAGCCATTTGTAATATGCAAGAAAGTAAGTGCATGGTTTTATCTAGCTAAGAAGAGCAAGAGAAGAGAAGAGAAAGAGATGAAGTAGTATTTTATCATTTGTTGAGAAAGCAACATTGTAAGATAGTTGTCTTTTTATACACAAGAGGGGTTAGTTCTCCTTTGGGTTAGTGCTCACGAATCATTGATGTGTTGGTGCTCCTGCAAGTTGGTGCTTACAAATTTTGCAATTTGAGTTGGTGTTCATTCATATACTTGAGATTGTTCTCCATGGTTTTTCCCACATTGCGTTTTCATGTAAAAAATACGGTGTCTCTCTCTCTCTCTCTTGTGTGATGCATGTTATTGCTTCAGTTTATTGCATATTTAATGTATGATTAAATGGTTAAATAAAATAAATTTGATTAAGTAAAAGATTTAAAAGATATATGATATATTGATTCAGCCCTCCTCTTAGTATATCACATGCTTAACAATGGATTCAACCCATTTAGTAAAGTATTCAGTAACAATAATGATATGTTTATGACCACTCAAAAAATTAGGATTGATTTTACCAATGAGGTCTAACCCCTATGTCTAAAATGGCCAAAGTGTAATTATGGGTTGTAAAGCTTGTGATGGGCTATGGATAAGGTCACCATGTTTTTGATAAAATGCACATTGCTTAACATATTTAGAGGAATCAGATTCCATCGTATGACAATAATAACAAATGCATAAAATATTGTTGGCAAGGACTATACCACTTGTGTGAGCACCATAGATTCCATCATGAAACTCCTTAATTGATTAGTTTGATTATTTAGAATTTAAACACCTAAACAAAGTTCTATCATAGATTTTTTGATATAGGGTGTTTCAAAGGATAGTGAAGTGTGAATCTTTTTGGATGAAGGCTTTCTTTTGATTATGGGTTAAGTTGGGTGGAGTGAGGTTATCATGGGGATATACATAAATGTCATGGTAGCATGGGGAAGTGGGACCAACCACCTCACGATGATTTGGAGGATTTTCACTTTTCATATGGTTTCGAATAATTAATTAATATCTTATTAATGGTATTTTTTTAATTTTACTATGGGATATATTTAATTAATTAATATCCTATTTAATAGTATTTTTATTTTACCATGGGATATATATTTAATTATTAATATCTTATTTTATGTTATTTTTTTTATTTTACCATGGGATATATTTAATTAATTAAATATCCTATTTAATAATTTTTAATCTACCATTAGATATTTTATTCCCAAAAATATACTATTCTCACTCCCACATGGATAGTTATTTAAAATAGTCATGGAATACATTTTTAATTATTTATCTCATAAATCAAGAGTCCTACCACTCTTATATTATCAAAAAGATATAAATATTCTCTTAAATAATTGATGTGGTAGTTTAATCATGGGTTATTTAAAATAAGCATGGTTGCATGTTTTCTTTTAAATCCAAGTCTTTATTCCATCAAAGAAATATGGTGTTGACTTCTTGGAGGTTTGTTAAATAAATTCATGGAAATATTTTAATTCTTTAATCTCATAAGTTACACTCCATTTTATTTTCTCTACTTGCAAAGAATCAAACGGTTGGTGGAAAGATATTTGATTCTTGATTTATTTTAGTTGGGAGATTATGTTTATTTATTTTGGTGGAGATTTACGTACATATTAATCTTTTGTTAAAAGATTATTCCAAGTATTTAACTCTATTATTATTCAAATACAATGTGGTATTTGATTTGGACAAGTTTATTGTATGGTAATCTTTATTTACCAAGAAAGTGCACATCTTGATCTTGAATTGCCAATCTTGATCTTGGCTTAAGGAGTCTTGGCATACATTTAATCATGGTATGAAATATTTTTAAAGAATAGTTTCTACATTCAAGTGAGAATAATAATTATTATTACTACATTGGAAAATATGTGGTAATTTAATTCTCTAAATCTTCTTAAATATTATTGATAGATGTTGTATGCAGAAACATTGATGATAAAGGGTTTATAGTTGGAAAAGATTATTCAACATATTATGTGGAAAAGTTTAATTATTTGCTATTTATGATAGTGTGAATTAGTTTTAGCATTAATTATATGCCATTATCCATACTCAGTTATACGCCAACAATGTTGAATTCTATTTTGGAATTGTTGGTTTTGATCGATTGTAGAGTAAAACCGACTACAAGTAGCAGAAAATCCCAAAGAGTCAATGCCATATTGTCAAAATGAGAAAAAATCCAATTAAGATAAATTATTAGTACCCTAAGGAAATTTGTCATTGCCTAGAAAACATTATTATTGAGAAATATAGATATAACTTCAAGGTTATTTTATAGAGATGGTAACAAAATTTTGATAAAGAAGCAGTGGATTTGTACAGAGGAAATTACAGATAGAGATATCTGAATACAGAGGCAAAAAAACCTTTAGGAGGTCTATTTTATTACACAAATAGATATCTAGTATAAAAATAATTATTTACGTAGAGAGATTTTTTGTAATCAGTCTCAAAGAATTTTAATAAGATCAGAATAATCATAGAGTGGACTCGAGGATGTAGCCATTTGGTGAACCCTATAAACAAATATTTTATTTTATATTTTGTTTTTAATTTCCTCTTTGTGATAAAAAACCCTTGAAATTTCCTTTATTAAAGTTATAGAAGTTTTATAATTTAATTTTTGGATTTATTTAAAAGGAAAAATTGGAAATTGGAAATTAAAATATTCCATTTTATTATAAATCCAATCCAAGCAGACTGTAAAAGTTTTTATAAGCTTAGATGTTTAGATTAGTTTTTTTTAATTATTTTATAAAATAATTAAGAGTTTATTTTAAAGAGATAAAATATTTACAGAATAGTTTAGATGAATAGAAGATTATATGAGTTTACCAAATCACTCATATTCAGAATTATTGAGATTTATATTCTGATTAAAAAGTCAATTTATTTTAAATAAATTTTGGAAATTGATATATTTTAAAAATCTATTTCCAATTTTATTTAATTGGGGAAATGAGAATTTTGTAGCTAATTCTATTTTAATTATGAAATTGAGAGTTTTCAGTATTCGTTTCAAAAGCTATGTGATTTATCTATAGGGGTAAATATGGTTTACAAATTAGTTTGGTATCAAAGCAGTTGATCAATAAGATTTAACAGTGTGGTTTACCTGTGGTTAATAGTTTTCTATTTGAAAATTATTTATGTTGGTTCAATGGTGTGTTGAATATAAGAACATGTGAACTATGAGAGGATCCTCCTACAATAATTCAATAAAAATGCATAAAATAACAGAATTACAAAATGAATAGAAGCATTGAATAGATTATATTGGTCACAGACCACTTCAAGGGGGCAAAATCCTTTGAATGAGATCAATAAAAATAATTCATGGATGCCTTCAATGGGCTCAACACTTATATATGAACTCTAATCTAAGCAACTGCTACTTCCCATAAATGTGAGATAAAACAAAATGCTCATGGGATGACTTATAAAGCATATGTGTCCATAGCAACTACTAAATTGACAAAGTAAAGAGAAGAGATATTATAGATTCATAACATCCCTTCCTTATTAAAAAAAAATTATCCTCAAAGCTTCGGATGTGAGAATTGATGTTGAATCTAAAATAGTGGTTCCCATGTTGCATCTTCTGATTGTATTTCATGCCACTAAATTAAAACCTTGGTGATGGAACATGAGAAAAGTTGGCATGTGTGCCTATCCAAGATTATATTTGATTCAAGAAGGATGGATTCTTCATTACCAAGTTTAGGTAAAATAGTCTACACTCTAGTGTTTGTGCCAAGAAATTTTTTCAGACAATAGATATTAAATACAGGGTGAACTCAGGAAGAAGGTGGGAGATCTAACTTATAAGTAACCAAACTAATCTTCTGAAGAACCTTACAGGGCCTATAAAACTTAGGTGCTATTGTATGATGCCCTTTGAGTTTTAGGGAGGATTGTTTTTAAGGTTGCAGGTGAAGAAAAACCATATCACCTACTTGAAAAGTGCACTCAAAATGGTGTTGATCTGTCTGTTATTTCATTTAATTTTGTGCCATATGAAGATTTTTTTGTAGGGCACTAAGGATATGATCCCAAGTTTGGAGGATTATGTCGATCACTTGAATTGATGAACTATTAGGGTTGTATGGAAGGAGCACTAGTGGTGCTTGACCATAGACTGCTTCATATGGAGTCATTTTTTTTTGAAGTGTGATAGGAGGTATTATACCAGCATTTGATAAAAGGGAGCCATTTTTCCCACTAATGTTGTTATTATGAGGTGAAGCAATAGAGGAATTTTTTCAAGTATTTGTTAACAAATTTAGTCTGGCCATTCATTTATGGATGATACCCAGAACTCATCTTCAATTGAGTGTTGGTCCGTTGAAATAGTTCTATCCAAAAATGGCTAGTGAAAGTTGCATCATGATCTAAGACAATGGATGAAAGAATTCCATGAAGATAGAAAATCTGATCCAAGAAAATTTATGCAATGTGGTGGTAGTATAGGGGTGGCTGAGGGAACAAAAATGACAATATTTGGAGAGGTGATTAACCACAACCAAGATCACTATTTTCCCTCCATATTTAGGGAACCCCTCAATGAAATCCATATAAATATCTATTCAAATCTTGGTAGGGATGGGAAAGGGTTTGAGCAACCCAGGGATGAGTGTTGTTTCACCCCTGTTATGTTGGCAGGTATCATATTCAACCACCATCTGTTGAATTGCCTTTTTTATTCCCTTCCAAAAGAAGTTGTGTCATGCCCACTCATAAGTTTTGAGAAACCCTGAGTGCCCTACAAAGGGAGAAGCATGGAGCTCATAGAAGATAACTTGTTGTACATCTATGTTCTAGGGAAGCACCAGATGACCCTTGTATCATATAGAAGCACCATCCCAGGAATAATGTGGTATAATCGAGGGGTTAGTGGCCAACTATTGAATGATTTAAGATAATGAGGAGTCATTGACATACCCTTGTTGTACAGTGTCCAACCAATGCAAAATCGGTATAGAAATAGCTGAAAGGGAAGCTTGATCCACAAATGTGTGAGACAGAACATCAACCATAATATTATCTTTACCCTTCTTATAAGTTATCTCATAGTCATAACCCATGAGTTTGTTGACCTATTTCTATTGTGATGGGATAGAGACCCATTGTTCTAAGAAATATTTTAGACTTTGGTGATCAGTTTTGATGTAAAAATGATTACCCAATAGGTTTAGCGACCACTTCTATGCTGCATGTAAAATGGCCATCATTTCCTTTTGATAAGTAGAGAGCACTAAATTCTTACCAGAAAGGGCTTTGATGGTGAATGCAATGGGGCATCCTTCTTGAAGGAGAAAAATACCCAGTCCATTATCGTAAGCATCACTCTCGATAGTGAAGGTCTTAGTAAAATTTGGCATAACTAGAATAGGTATAGTATAAATAGCTTATTTCAATGCTTCAAATGCACACTCAGTAGCTTGTGTCTAAGTAAAAACATCCTTTTTCAACATAGTTGAAATCTTCCTATAATCCTTGACAAACTTGTAATAGTATCTACTGAGCCCCAAAAAACCATGGAGACTCTTGAGTGTCTAAGGATGCAATTAATTTATCATAGAAGTTATTTTTTTAGGATCCACCTGAACCCCTTAGGCTAAAAAAATATGCCCAAGATACTCCACTTCATCCTAGCCAAAAGTACATTTGGACTATTTTACACAAAGATGATGGTTAGAGAAAAGTTGTATTATGAGCTCCAGATGTTGGAGATGCTCAGACCATGTTTTACTATAGATGAGGATATCATCGAAGAAGACCAAAATGAATTTCTATAGGTAGGGCCAAAATATTTTATTCATCAATGCCTAGAATTTTGAAGGAGCATTAGTGAGGCCAAAGGGCATGACCAAGAACTCATAGTGGCCATCATGTGTGCAAAAATCTATTTTAGGGATATCATCCTTATGAAGTTAGATCTGGTGATATCCAGAGCAGAGATCCAATTCAAAGAAAAAATGAGCACCATGAAGCTCATCAATAATAGGGATTGAGAACTTATGCTTGATTTTTAGGTGATTAAGTTCACAAAAATCAATACAAAGACACCATGACCCATCTTTTTCTTAGACAAGGAGAACTGGGGAAGAATATGGGTTGGTACTATGGTAAATAATGCCTTGCTATAGCAGGTCTTGAAAGAGCATCTTGATCTCACTTGTTTTCTAAAATGGGTAGTGATAAGACTTGATACTAGGAGGAATGCTTCCTAGAAGGAGATAAATATAGTGGTCCTCTGGCTATGAAGGTGGCAATCCCATTGGTTCAACAAAGACATGTGCATACCATTACAAAATGGTTTGCAGGTCAGAAAGAGTAGTGGAGACTATTGATGATTGCATTTGAATGAAATGGAACTAAACAATGACATCATTTGAATTCTTCTTAAGATTATTTTCCATATGAAGTGAACTTATGATGCTGAGATATCTAGGTTGTAATCCTTTCAATGTGTGTTTTTGCTCATTATCTAAAAACTACATCCAAAGTTTAGCAAAATACCATAAGATATATCTAAGTGTGCGTAACCATTGGGCTCCGAAAACAACATCACATCCACCTAAGGGTAAATCAAACATGTTGAAGCACAAGCTATAATCTCTAATATAGATATGCAAATTATGACACTTCCCTTTACAAGGTAATGTGCCCCCATTGGCAATCATGACTTCAAAGTTGGAGTAAGGATGGATAAAATAATCAACCTATTTGGCAATCTGAGGGTCAATGAAGTTATGAGTGATACATAAATCAATGAGTATTATAAGAGGGATATTCTTGAAGTAACCCTTGACCTACATGATTTGTGGGTAGTGACTCTGGCTAAGGCATGGAGAGAGATCTTTGGTTGGTCTTCTTGAGAAGTAGGTTCCACAATCGATTGAGATTATTCTAGATCATCTATTGTATCTTGAACATCTTCCCAATCTTTAGGTTTAGTTGGAGAGGTCACATCCAATAAGTAAAGTTTTTGGTCAACACATTGATGTCATCAAGTGAATTTATCATCCTAGCTATAACATAGTCATTTTTCTCTATGAGCTTGCATCTCTACTTTAGTCAAATTCTTAATAGGAGTGGTTCTAGGGGCTGGCATTATTTGAGAGCATTGTAGATCTATATTTTTGAATGGAACAAAATTAGATTTGAATCGCTATTGAGCTAAAATCTTATCCTCTACCAACTTAGCCAACCCTAAGGCTTTCATCATTGTGTTGGGTCAAAACATTTTGACCTCAAGTCAAATTACATCCTTCAGTCCACTGACAAAGCATCTCTTAAAGAATTCATTAGATAATCCCTCTATGTGATTAGCTAGCTTTTCAAATTTGATTTGATATTTTTTCATTATTCCTATTTGGTGAAGTTTAGTGAGTGCTCTAATGAAGTCATCAAAGGCAGTAGGGCTAAATCGTTACAAAATAAGAGTGCAAAAATCAATCCATATGGGTTCATCATGAGCCTTGGTATACCAATGATACCATTGAAGGGCTTCAAGTTCTAAGTGAAAATATTCAAGTGGAACCTTATTGGCATCAAAAGTATTATGCAAAATAAAATAGTATTCTACTTGATAGATCCATCCAGTTGGATTTGTACCATTGAATCAAAAAAAATTAAGATTTTGCCTATGATAATTATTGGAAGAAGAAAATACAGTGTCTGAAGAAGATTCTAGATGTCATATGTTGTTTATGGTGGTATGTTGAAGACTGGGGCCGCTAATTTTTTCATCAAGATCTTTGATGTGGGACTTGAGGGTGGCAATTTCATCTTCCATATTTTTTGTTCCTGTTTGAGTTACGACCATGACCTGAATAATAGATTTTTTTTTTGAAATGGATAGGAAAACTATAATTAAGACACATTTAGTAAGGAAGGTTTTGAATTTAAGTGAAAATGGAAGGGGTAAAGGGGCTTTTAATAAATATTTTGCATAATGGGAGTATGATTTATGAAGACAAGGGTAATTTTAGGAGTGAAAATGAAAAAACTAAAAAAATAATCAAAGAGAGACAAATGAGTAAAAATATATGATTAACACAGTGGAAATTTTTTGAGGCCAACAGATAAAAATAGAAGTTATGGCAAAACCCAAAAAAATGGAAAATTATAATTTGAAAGAATTAGGAGTGGAATTGGGATATAGGACCTCAAGGAAGAAAATGTAGGGAATGAAATTTTAGGTGTCTGGATAAAGTTTGAAGATAAACAGGACTACAGATAGAAAGATATTACAAAAAAACCAAAAAAAAAATTATTTTTTTGGTTTTCTATCTAGCGATAAGTCTACTAAAACTCTACAGATAGTTTGTAGATTCTAGGTTATATCAAATATCTGCCTAAAAGTCCTCAAACAGTTTGTAGATACTCTATTGATTGATTATTTTGAGTCTACTAAAAATACTCAAAATTTGATAAAATGGACCCCAAGTTTCAATGGTTGCATAAGGGTTTTAAAAAATTTACTCTGGCCACCAATGTTGTCTAAGTGAGTACCGCTCTCCAAAAAAAAATTAGCCACAGATTTATCTCTTTGTGACAGCTCTTGGTTTTATTCATGGATGGGAACTACTCAATTAGGAAGGGGATGTTACCCATATTATTGGTAGGTCCTCTCAATGGACTAGCTACTTTGGGGTTCCTATGGTAATCCTCACAATGAGTTTTAGGGATTTCACCCAAGCACTTCCCACAATTATGTAGTTAGGTTTTTACCCTGATCTGAAATAGATTATTGTGTTACAAAAAAATATTGAAATAAATTATGCAGTAGAATAGAGTTATTTCTAAAAAAGCATTGAGCAAAAAAATAGAGTGAAGACTTTTTGGAAAAAAAATTGGCCCTAAAAAGTGCTCTGATACTAGATGAGAGGATCCTCCTACAACAATTCAATAAAAATGCACGAAATAATAGAATTACAAAATGAATCTCCTCCTATGAGAAAGCTCAATACAAATAATTTGTAGATGCCTTCAATGGCCTCAACACTTACTTATATATGAATTCTAATATAAGTAATACTACTTCCCATGAATGTGGGATAAAACAAAATACTCACGAGATGACTTACAAAGCATATGCATCCATAACAAATACTAAACTAACAAATTAAAGAGAAGAGATATCATGGATTCATAACAAACTATGGGCAATTTGTCAAAATAGGAAAAGCTCGATGAGCTTGAGTCATATAATCAATAGATTCAAGAAGAGAACTCTCTCTTGAGATCAAAATTCTACTCCATAGAAGAGGAGATTGAAAAGTTGAAATATGATTTGCAGACCAAAGATGAACTCTTGGAAAAGTTACAGAATGGTGAACGAATGAAGGAATTGACTTCTACACCAGATGTAGAAATAATGATAGATGAATATGCTATAAGTCATCATGTAGTACTTCTCATTCAGTTTTAGATATTGTTTTTGGTGTTTTTGAAAAATACACTAAAGGTATTGGGTCTAAATTGTTAAATAAAATGGGATTTGAAGGAATAAGCCTTGGTAAAAATAGATAAGGCATAACTAACGCCATATAGGTAGAGGATAGACCTAATTTTGAAGGTTTGGGGTATACTAGTGAGAAAATAGAAATTAGAGAAAGTTCTAAATCCGTAGGAGGAAGACAAGCTTCCAACTATCAAGAATATAAGCCACTAATTTTTTAGAATAAACTATCACAGGTGGATGAGAGGTGTAAGAGAAATGGAAGAAGAGGTATTGAGATTCCACCTTCTCTTTCTTACACAACATATAGAACTAAAAATTTGGTAGATTTTAAAACTTCTAATGCACTCTTTCAATTTGAACAATATGGCTATGATATACAAAAAATGTGGTATGCTTCTCCTTGCACTTTTTGTGGGTTAAGTCATCATTTTGTTGCTTATTGTTGGAAGAAAAAAAATTTGCCAAAGAAGTTATTTCCTTTTGTGAAAGATAAGGCAATGAGAAATTGTAAATAGGTTTCCTCATCCTAGAAGAAGGATAAGAGGAACTTTTGCACTCATTGTCACAAAAGTGGACATAAAGTTGAAAAATGTTGGAAACTTCAACCATCACTCTATCCTAAACATGGTAAATATTCCAACATATATTTCAATTATGAAAATAAGGGCTTATTATCATAGGATTTTTGGTCTAAATATTCATGCAATTTTTGTGGATTAGATAATCACTGTGTTGCCTTATGTTGGAAATTAAAACTAGTTATTAGGATATCTATGTTTTCTAAAGAGAAACAAATAGGTAATAATTATTGTACTCATTGTAATTTGAGTGGTCACCAAAATAATAAATGTTGGGTATTACATCCACAACTATGTCCTAAGTATTGCAGGAAGACATCCATGAAGAATGATGCATTTGTAAGCAAAAAGGAAGTTGGTTTAAAGCCGCCAGTTTCAAAAACAAAACCAGAGGAAGACCACTCTCTACTGATTATTCACAAATAACTCCATTCATGTTTGATTTGGATGGTAATGATCATTTCTTTTCTTATGGTAATTTTGCATAGCTATGGTATTAATTAGCATGCATATGTTCAAAGCAGTTTTTGAGAGTCTATTAAAAAGAATACAATTTGATTTTAAATATAATTTTTGGAGCTATCAGTTGTGAGGAAATTTGACTGACAGGTTTATCATACTTGGATTATTTTCTCATGTTTTTGGTTTTGCTAAGCTCTATTTTAATATCTTGATAAGTTTTTGAGTTCTTGATGCATTTAAAAAGGAAGTAACTCATATTTAAAGTTGGAGATATTTCCAAATGATTTATGATTTGAATTTGGTTTATTGGAGTAACCTGTAGAAAAAACCAAGAGACAGGTTTATCATACTTGGATTATTTTTCTCACATTTGAATTTTTTTTTTAATTTCATTTTTCAACTTTGACAACAGTATATGCAGATTATATGGGGCATGTCAGTATGTCTATTTTGTAAAAATTTATATTTCAATATATATATTGAGCAGGCAGTTTACTTCTATCTACAATTTGGTATTGGGTAGATATTTCTTTCACTAGTATTTTAGAGATTCAATTTGATTTTTGAATCGTTACCATGATATTTTGTAGTGATATTTTGGAAAATAATTGTTTGCAGCATCATAAAGTGATTTAACTTTTTGGGGACTAAAAGGGTTATTGGGGAGGTTTGATCTGGAAGATTTTCACTCTTCATATGGTTCGGGATAATTAATTAATATCTTATTTAATGGTATTTTTATTTTACCATGGGATATATATTTAATTAATTAATATTTTATTTAATGGTATTTTTTTAATTTTACCATGGAATATATTTAATTAATTAAATATCTTATTTAATGGTTTTTAATCTACCATTAGATATTTTATTCTCAAGAATATACTATTCCCACTCCCACGTAGATAGTTATTTAAAATAGTCATGGGATATATTTTTAATTCTTTACCCCATAAATCAAGAATCCTACCACTCTTATATTATCAAAAAGATATAAAGATTCTTTTAAAGAATTGATGTGATAGTTTGATCATGGATTATTTAAGATAAGCATGGTTGCATGTTTTCTTTTAAATCGAAGTCTTCATTCCACCAAAGAAATATGGCGTTGACTTCTTGGAGGTTTGTTAAATAAAGTCATGAAAATATTTCAATTCTTTAATCTCATAATTTAAACTCTACTTTATTTTCTCCACTTGCAAAGAATCATACAATTATTGGTGGAAAGATATTTGATTCTTGATTTAGTTTAGTGGGGAGATTATGTTTTTTTTAATTTTAGTGGAGATTTACATGCATATTAATCTTTTGTTAAAAGATTATCTCAAGTCTTTAACTCTAAGATTATTCAAATAAAATGTGATATATGATTTGGACAATTTTATTGCATGGTAATCTTTATCTACCAAGAAAATGTAAATCTTGGTCGTGAATTGTCAATCTTGATCTTGGCTTAAGGAGTCTTGGCATACATTTAATCATGGCATAGAATCTTTTTAAATAATTATTTATACATTCAAGTGGGAATTATTATTATTATTATTTGGAAATATGTGGTAATTTAATTCTTTAAATCTTCTCAAAGATTATTGACAAATATTGTATGTGAAAAAATTAACAGCAAAGGGTTTATAGCTGGAAAAGATTATTCAACATATTATGTGGGGAAGTTTAATTATTTTCTATTTATGATAGTGTGGATCAGTTTTGGCACTAATTCTACACCATTATCCACACTCAGTTATATGCCAATAATGTTGAATTCTATTTTGAGATTTTTGGTTTTGATTAGTTGTAGAGAAAAATCAAATACAGGTAGCAGGAAATCCTAGAGAACCAATGTGATGCTGTCAAAATGGGAAAAATTCCAATTCATAGAAATTGTTAATACCCTAGAGAAACTTGTTATTGCCCAGCCAATATTATTGTTGAGAAATATAGATATAATTGCAAGGTTATTTTATAGAGGCGATAACAGGATTTTGGTAGAGAAGTAGTGGATTTGCACAAAGAAAATTGTTAGTACCCTAGAGAAATTTATTATTTCCCTGCCAACATTATTGTTGAGAAATATAGATATAACTGTAAAATTATTTTATAGAGGTGGTAATAGGATTTTGATAGAGAAGTAGTAGATTTGCCTAGAGAAAATTACAGACAAAGATATTTGAATACAGAGGTAGTAGAACCTCCAAGAGGTTTATTTTATAGCATAGATAGATATCTGGTATGAAAATAATTATTTACTCAGAGATATTTTATGTAATCAGTCTCAAATAATTTTAAGAAGATCAAAACACTCATAAATTGGACCCAAGGATGTAGCCATTTAGTGACCCTGTAAACAAATCTTTTGTGTTATATTTTGTTTTTAATTTCCTCTCTGTGATAAAAAATCCTTTCAATTTCCTTTATTAAATTATGAAAGTTTTATAATTTAATTTTTGGATTTATTTAAAAGGGAAAATTAGAAATTAAAATATTCTATTTTATTATAAATCCGATCCAAGCAGAGTATAAATTTTTTTTATAAGCTTATATTTTTGGATTAGTTTTTTAAATTATTTTTGTAAAATAATTAAGAGATTATTTTATAGAGACAAAATATTTATAGAATGGTTTAGATGAACAATAGATTATATGAGTTACCAAATCACTCATATTTAGAATTGTTGAGATTTATATTTTGATTAAAAAGTCAATTTCTTTTAAATAAATTTTGGAAATTGATATATTTTAAAAATTCATTTCCTATTTTATTTAATTGGGGAAATTAGAATTCTACATCCAATTCTATTTTAATTATGAAATTGAGAGTTTTCAGTATCCATTTGAAAAGCTATGTGATTTATCTATAAGGGTAAATCTGGTTTACAGATCACACAAACCATCTCTAAATCTAGTATATCATATACTAGTATCATCAAGTGCTCCACAATAAAATGAAAATGTTTGGTTTAGATATCAAGTAATGAACCAATTGTTGCCATTGTGTTTATTGCTTTGTTGCTAGTCTTTGACACTTGTTTAAACTGTATAAATTGGAAGCATGACATGATACTATCCACCATCTGTTTGTAAGGGATTAAATTTTTATTTTTGTCTTAAAATTCATCTAAGACTTGTTTGATAATAATATTTTAATCACCAAAGACTAGAAGATGTTGGATACCCCATTGTATTACTAGCTTGAGATCGGATATGAGGGCCTCATATTCCACTATGTTGTTTGTGTAAGGGAACTCTATCTAAAATGATTTTGATATTAGATATCCATTAGGAGTGACTATTATAATACCTACCCCCAATCCATGATTGGTGAAAGAGCCATCAAAATACAAATACCAGACTAGAGATTCATCTATAGACATAATTGCTTCATTTGGAAAATTTGTAGTGAGAGGTGTATGATCTATGAGAGGAGCTTCTACCAAAGTATCTGCAAGTACATTTCCCTTGATTGATTTTTGGTTGACATACTCAAGATCAATATCATTGAGAAGCATGACCCACTTAGCCATTTTTCTTATCAAATTTGTTTTGGATAAGAGATATTTAAGTGGATCAATTTTAGTAATGATTTTTGAGCATGTAGTGATGAAATTTTTGTGAAGCAAAAACAAATGTGAGACATGATTTTTTCATTGGAGGGTAATTGAACTTGTAGGACACCAAAATCATGATCAAGTAGTAAATTATTCATTCAAACCCCTATTCATTGTGTTGTGCCATTAATGCCCCTAATGTGTATTGTGTTGTTAATATGTACAAAATAAATAGTTTACTTGGGGTAGGTGGGATTAAAAATGGTGGATTGAAAAGATATTATTTGATATTTTCAAAGGATTTGTGAGAATATTAATTCTAATGGAAAGGAGTGTCCTTATTGAATATAAATGTAAAGGGGTGACATATATTTGCAAGCTATGCAATGAGCCTTTGGATTGCTTGAAGTTTTCCTTGCAAACTATATAGATTTTTAAGATTTTTTGGTGAAGGCATATCCATGATAGCTATAACCTTTGAATTATCAACCTTAATTCCTTGATTTCATACTATGAATCCCAAAAAAATTCCTAAAGTAACCCCAAATACACACTTCTTTGGATTTATATGAAGCTTGTACTCTTTCATTATTTTAAAAAAATTGTAGAGGACCTCGAGATGTTCTATTCTAGTCTTGAATTCAGCCAGGATATCATCTACGTAGTCTTCCATGATGTCATGAAGCATATCATGAAAGATAACTAGAATTTATCTTTGGTAGGTAGATCCAATGTTCTTAAAGACAAAAGGCATTACTTTATAACAAAAAGTTCTCCAAGGCATTGTAAATGTTATCTTGTGTTGGTCCTCAAAATCAATTTTAATTTGATTATACCCTAAAAATATATCCATCAAGGACAACATCTCATGAATTACGGTGGAGTCTACGATCATGTCTATATTAGGCAATGAAAAATCATCTTTTGGACATGTTTTATTGAAGTCCCTAAAATATTTATAGACCCAAATTCTTCATGGTTTCTTTGATACTA
Source organism: Torreya grandis (assembly GCA_037957365.1). Lineage (NCBI taxonomy): Eukaryota > Viridiplantae > Streptophyta > Pinopsida > Cupressales > Taxaceae > Torreya > Torreya grandis. The sequence continues at coordinate 1,410,003 of JARHVA010000488.1, forward strand.
TGACGTTGTTATATATCCATTCAGAGTAATCAATTAGATGTATAAAACCAACCTAAAATTGATTTTTAGTTCCTCTTTCACAATTAGTGCAACTTTAGGATGCATTTTTATGATTTTTTGCTTGACTGGTTTGACATCCTTATGGACAACAATAGGGTGAAAAACTAGTGATGAATTTAATGCTGGCATGTCAACATATGACTATGTAAACACATCTAAAAATTATTTAAGTAGGAGTGTGAAAGTGGTTTGTTATTCTTGATCTAATGATGCAACAAGCTTCACTATTTTTGGATTTTCATTTGTCCCATTGTTAACCTCAATAGTGATTTCAATTAAGTGGGTAAAATATTATTGGTACTTTAGAGGAGGGGGAGGGAGATTAAATTCCCCTTTAGGTTCTCCAATATTTATACATGTTATTGTATTGATTTGATGTCGTTGATGTGGATTTAAAAGTTCCCTAAAGTATGAACAATCATCCAACTAATTAGAAAATCCTTTTTTGTGGTCCTGTGTTGGGATATTATCTCTTGAAAAAATTAGATATTGCTTCATCATTATGGAAATGATCAAGTAGAGATGATGATTTTTGGTCCCATTAGATAAGTTTTGGGTGTGTAAATTCAAGCATTACAAAGACATTATCATTTAATAGGTTAGTGATGGAAAGATATTCGAATTGGATGTAAATGGAACTTATTTTAGTGTTTAAATAGTCTTCCTCTAACTCATTATAAGGATCAATAACATGAAGTTTGGTGCTCACATTAAGTGGTTTAAATCCAATACCATGTAGGGTTTCATGTGATTTAAGACTTATTGGTTATAAAGTATCTTGTTCATAAAGCCCAAGGCCCTTGAATTTGTAATTCATGATGTTACACATTATGGCTTTAGTAATAGGGTATTTTTTGTTTAGGAAACATGTAGCTTGTTCATTAAAATAAAGCCATGAAGAGTTCAAATATTTTATTTGCTCATCAAAAATGAGACCACCTTCTACAAATGATATTTTTCCAATGTTACGAACCACTTGAGTATCCTTTATATAGTGGGGCCTATATTGATTAATAAGAGGCATGTGGATTTTGACCAAGTAATGGGCATCATGAATTTCACATTTGGTCATCCCTTTATCCATAATGGTGAACCTAGATAGAGGAGATGGTGTGGATTTTGAAGTGGAAGGTTTACTTGTAAATGGGTGGCTTATGGGTGTTTGGCTTGTTGATGGAAAACTTATGAAGGGTTGAAGTAACTCATCAGGATGAACATAATTGGATTGATGAACAGAATTGGATAGCTTTGGTGACTCCTCAATATGAACAGAAGTGTCTTCTATAATCGAGAGATAACTGGATTGTCGATATAATCCTTCCAATAATTTATAATATTGGAAGGATTAAGGATCACCAGGTATAGTTTCATGTTGTCATGAGAAAACTTCAAACATTGATGGAGGATGGATGGAATGGTGTCCATGGTATGAATCCATGGACATTCAAGGATTAAATTTTATGGAAGATCTAAGTCAATCACATGGACTAAAGTCTCTTTAATGGAAAGCCCCACCATAAGAGGAAGATAAATAGTGCCCATGGACTCACATTTATTATTATAATATGCCTTGATGGTGATAATGTTAGGCTCTAGTATTGTTTTTAAATATCCCAAATGTTTTATTAATCTTAATCTACTCAAATTCAAAGTTGAACCATTGTCTATAAACACACTTTTTAATTTGTGCATAGAGATTATGACTTATATACACGAAGGTAAATTATGTGAAAATCCCATAGGGGAGATATCCAAATGATTGAATGTAACTTGATTTTTAGTGGATAAGATTCCAACTAATGCATTGATGTCTTGAGGAACTTTAGACTCTTGAAGGTTTTCATACAATGTGTATTTATATACAGGTGATGTCTTGAGAAGCTCTAGGATGGATATATGAGTTTATGTCTTCTCAAGTTTCTATAGAATGTTGTACTTATGCTCAATGGTAGGTGAAGAAACACTTAGAATGGTAGTCTTGGCATGCCTTGTTGTAATAGTGCAATCTTAGGCTTTTATTGTGATAACAAAAACATGATGATTCATATAATCAACATAATTGACTATATAATCAAAAGGGTGATTAAATTTTGATTGACATTGATAGTTTGGGCTTGGTATTTACCTTGTTTATTATGCCTTTGCTCATGTTTCAAAAATGGATCTTTATATATACCAAACTTTTGATTGTTTGATGATGAAGATTGGTTTTCAATGGTAATATCCCCATGATCCATGAGGTCTTGAATGTAATATTTAAGCCTCATAAAATTGCATGTTGAGTGTCCCTTAATCTTATGGCATTCATAATATTATTTTTATTGGTACCACTTAAGTTTAGGAACATTTTATTCAAATAGATTTGTGTTGGGTAAAATAACCAAGTTTACAGTGATCAACTTTCAAAATATTACCCCATAAGGTTCTCCCAAAGGAGTAAATTTATGTTTACGTTTTTCTATCTTGGTTGGTGACTTGGAATAGTGATATTGTTGATACGTTGAGTGTTTTGGACTCATTTGACATTATCTACACCATCACCTACAACATTTTTGTCTTTAGAAAATAAACTGGGCTTTTTCATATGATTTGAATAATTATTGTCTGGTTTGAAAATCTTAATGACACCCTTAGAAATCAAATTTATTTTGATTTGAACTCCCTTTTCTATGATCTCATAAAAGGATGTGGGACAATGAAGTTTTAAGTGATGCACCAATTTTAAATTGAGATTATTGGTAAAGATGGAAATAAGTTATTTTTGGGGAGGGGACCATGGAAAATAACTCACCAATGACCATCATCTTTGTAATAATGAGTAAAACATTTCACTATTTTGTTGTTTGGTATTATATAAGTAAACCATGGTTAATTCCCACTCAACAATGTAAGAGAAGTGGCACACAAATCTTTCAGATAAATATTCAAAGGTAGTCGTTGATCCTTTAGGTCAGTGAAGAAACCAATCTAGGGATTGACCCCCTAGACTGCATGGAAATAGTCTTAATAAATATTCATTGTTATAAGTGATGTTTTTACAAGCTATATAAAACTCTTTAAGATGTTCCCTAGGATCTCCCTTACCTATGTATTAATCAAACTTAAGGAGTTCAAAATGTGTAGGAAAAGGTGTCATAATGTTATTAATATCAAATGGATACGGGAAAATTTCTTCAAATTTAAAATGATTTTGTTTGGAAAAGGTACCATCTTCTAACCCTTGGATCTTATCTTTCATATGAATTATGGTGGGATTTGATTATTTTTATTATAAGTGGTGAATGTGTTGGATGATTGACCAATGAATGAACAATTTTAATGTTAGAAGGTGGAAGTGAATATTAGTTTTGGGGTGGATTATTAATGAATTGAGTTGAAGTTAGATTTGGGATGAAAGCTGAATTTGCATTTGGAAGTTGATTCGTGAATGTGTTTTAATTCAAGTTTGGATGTGAAAATGGATTTGGTATTGGACAAAAATGTTGTTGTTGATTGACATTGGGTTTGGATGATGAATTGGGGTTTAATTTTAGATTGGAGTTTATGAATTACTTTTGATTTTTGGATGGATTTGAGGTAAATTTTAAAAATTGATTTGATGTTGCACCTAAAAAAAATTGGGATGTTGATTTGTGATTGGTGAATTTGAATGAACATTCAAATTTAGAATTTGATTTATTTGTGAACTTGAATATGTATTCAAGTTCAAATTTAGATGTTCATTATTGATAAGTGAATTTGAATGAATATTCAAATTTAGAATTGGATTGAGGTATGAACTTGAATATTATTCAAGTTCAAATTTTGATGTTGTTGGTTAATGGGTGAATATGAATGAACATTAAAATTCAGATTTTGGTTGACTCGTGAACTTGAATATGAATTAAAGTTTGAATTTGTAGGTATATTTTTGGTGAGTGAATTTTAATGAACATTCAAATTCATATTTGGATTGATTTGGTTGTTGTGTGGGGTTGAATGAACATTCAAACCCAAATTTTGATTGGATTGATTGATAAGTGAGGTTAAATGGAAATTAAAATTTTGATTTGGATTCTAATTAATGATAGGTGAATTAAAAAATACATTTAAATTTATATTTGGTTGAGATAATCCTAGATTAATACTTGGATTACTTAGATATGGATTTATGGCTTTGTTGACCAGGGGATTGTTTGTATTGTTGGCTTGAAATTTTTTAATATCTTGATCTAATTGATGTATATGAAATTGACTACAAAACCTATGACTTGGTTGGGGTGTTTCTTCATTTATGATATTTTTTCCCTTGTCCATGTAAACATGAGCATTAGGATTAGGTGGATGCATGATAACCTTGTTATTCCCTAGGAAACCTTGGCATGTAGCTTGGCCTTGGATTGGGGATGTTTCTTCATTCCTAGTAATCAAATGACATAAAATTTAGACTTAAAAATTAAAAATAAGTTTAGCCCCTACACTCAAATCTTGGAACAAGACCTCATCTTTGTTGGGTATGATATATTTGATGATTTGGGAAGGTCGTGAAATGGCTCTAAGACTATTTTCTCCTTGATAAGGTCCCTATTCTTCTTAATTATCATGGATTGTATTAATTTTGACTCGATTTTCTTGATTACCAAATTGACATGGGTCATACCAAAATATTCTTCCCTCATCCTAGGGTTGTTCAACATAGCCATGTGACTAGTGATAGGTGACATTGCTATAAAATGGCTTGATTAAAAGATAAAAATGATGAAAGGACAAAATTAAAAAGTAATATAATTGACAACAAATTTTTAAACTTATGACTTTAGACCTTTCTTGATTTATGCATTTCTATTATTATTTTGGTTTGAATTTTAAACAAAAATATTTTTTTCAATCAAAAAGGTTTTTAACACGTGGTATTTCACAAGGGAGCAAAACAAACAAGTTCCTAATTTAAACACACATGTGATGCATTAAATGGGATAAAACTATGATGGACTTGAATAAATTTTAGGCTTTCTATGCTACTTTCTTGTCTATTGAATAGTGTCAGTCCAATATTTCAGAGCACTAACTATGGAGGAAGTACCATTCTTATAGCCCACTAGACCTAGTTTCAAGGGTATGTGTAAATTAACTTCTCATCATTGAATGATAAAAAATCTTACCTAAGTTTAATTTTTTAATAATATTATCTAAAGGGAGTCCTCTAAATACCTTTCAGTACATGAGGCTCAAAACTATGAAAGAAGATGATTTAACATATCCACACAAATGTGTCTAGTCTCAATGTGCCCAACCTAGTCGTAAGATTTCAATAGGTTGATGTCTTAAAAATAAAACTTTGAGGAAAATATAAAAAACTTGGGTATTTAAGCATGAAATCTCCTCACATCATGGTGTGTTTAAAACATAACACTACTTAGGCATTTAAAATAGTTGACGCTCAAATTATATACCCTACTAGTACATGAGGTTTGGCCTACTACGTGGTGATGAAATTCATGATCGATAGAGTCCCTATAAAAATTAAAAAACAAGAAGTTAATGCTTGTATTTGATTCAACATGTATCATCACCAATATAATGTCAAGGTAAGAGCATACACATAAGCACAACTTGGGTAATAAAATTTATAAAGTTGTTTTTGATTCTTAAGTATCGTCATCAATGTGATTCCAAAAGAAGTCCATACACAAATTTTACAACACACAAACAAAAATGGTTTGAAAAGAAAGGATTAATTAACACCAAATAAAAAATGTGAGCTAATTACTATGAAAAAAATATTAAAATGATTGGTTGAACACTAAATTGATAATGTTAGTCCAAAAATTGAAAAATATAAATAAAATGGATCAACAAAATTGGTTTTTTTGGCTTACTTCACTTATTTAAAACTTTGACTAGCGGCCTACAAAAAATAGTTATAATTTTTTTAGAAACTAAGAAAATAAGGCAATATACAAATTCAACCAAAAAGGACAAAAAAAAAAGAAACTAGAAAAATTAAGTTTTTGGAATAATTTCATTGTTCCACAATCAAAGAAAATAATGACAAACAAACACTTACAGAATGATTTCATTATTTTGAATGATTTTTTTGTTTAACTTGATGATTTCACTATTGTTTACACTGATTTTGATAATTTTTGAATGATTTCACTGATGTTCAAGATGATTTCACTGATGTTCAAAATGATTTCACTGATGTTCAAGATGATTTCACTGATGTTCAAAATGATTTCACTAATGTTCAGAATGATCCTACTGATGTTCAATAAGATTTTAGTATTTTTCAAGAGTGACTTAAACAAAAAAATAGAAAACTAATCAAAGAAAAAAACTAAAATAGAAAAGGGTTTAGCAAACAAAACACACACATAAAATGTTAGAAGACTAAAAAATTACAAAAATATGAGTAAAAAACACACAAAAATAAATTTGTTGTTTACTTCGATGAATTCATTGTTACACAAAATGAATTTACTAAGTTACAAGTTAAGGGACAACAATATTACAAACTTAGACAACTAACCTATAACAACAAACATAAAAATCCAAGACAAAGGTTAAATGTATGTGCACAAAAAAAAAAAAAAAAAACTAAATTAACTCTTTAAATACACCTATGATGTAAACAATGAGGGAAAATTCCCACTGAGCATGCCAAAATGTATGAGAAGAAAATATAGAATGCAAACTAAGTTAAGGAAAAAACACAAATGATCCTATTCTAAACTCAACTCAACCTTTGATAGAGCAACAAATGAAGAAAGCATAAACAAATTAATACTTAAAACTATGAAGTATGTGTCACCTTCTCCATTGTGATCAAAGAATGATTTACTCTTGATTGCAATGTATGTGGATGTTCAATTTTTCTCCATACAAAGTGAATTGGGAAGTATGCAGTTGTTTCAAATGGCTCATATGTTTGATAGATTTGACTAAAAAAGTGATAGCACTTCATTAACTTGAAGGTTGATTATTTGAGTGGCGGATTGCACATCAATTTATAGGATTGAGGGTGGTAGGATGAATGATTGAAAATAATCTTAATTATTTAAATTATTGAAATAATCAACATTTGGATTTGAGTCTTCATCCTAATGGATGATGACTAATTCCCATGTGTTGAGAATAATGAGGATAGTTAGTTGGTATTTGAATGATTCAACATGAAAGGGTCAAGGTAGTTGAAAAATCAAGGGATGACTCAAAATTTAGTTGAAATATTCTAATATGATTCATGAGGTGGTTGAGGAAGTTGAGGAATATGGTTGGATTAGTCAACATTTGGCTGAGACAAACATAGAAGATGTCTGGATGAGGTGGATAATTTGGATTTTTAATTAGTTTTGGAAGAAAATAGGTGTGCATGATTTAATTAATTAATTATGAATTAATAAATTATTTAAAATTTTGAATAAAATGATGTTAATATGAAATGGAAGTGGGGATGGTGAAGAGTTAGCGTGTCAAAGTTAATTTTGACACTAAATGGTAAAATTTAGGTGTCTACAACCCAAACTAGGGAAATCCTGAATATGAATGATAAAAAATTTGGTTGGCCAACTCCATAGATATATGAACCAATAAGTGATAATGTGAGAAAGATAAAAAAAAATTATGCACAAGTAATGTATGCCAAAAATAGGTCAAAATTGATGTTTCTAAGTGTCTAATACCAAATTTACATGTCTAAAATTGCCCCCTTTTAGTCTAGTATTAAAAATGCTAGATTAAAAGGATAAAAAAAATGGTACTTGCATGTAATATCATTTAATGTTACCACATATGCCCCAAATGTCTAGCTTGCTCCATGTAAAAACATGCAAGGAAACATGTAGAAATCGACATCCACGCATGATAGAAAATCTAAAATTGTATAGATCATTAAATTGTTTAAAATTAAAATTCAAAGATTGAATTTCCCTATGGATATGTGAACCAAATTTCATCTTGAACTCATCTAGATAATTTTGTGGGGTGATCATGCCCCAAGGATATGCCACTTCTAAAATCATGCGTTTAATAATTTTAATGCCTCTATCACATTGAAGATGGAGAAGTGCTAGAAGTTGAATTATGTAGAACCTCAATCACACCACTCTAAATATCATCATTACTCTTTTGGTGAAACAAAAAATAAGTTCACATGCCAAATAAAAATTTGAATCAACTGCTATAGTGGATTTTAGATCTAAATTTTTTATGTGGTACCATCAAAGTCATATATTTTCATGAAACAAAATTCATGATCCAAATCTGACCCATATGAACTTCAATGTGATATATAATACCACAATATTTTTATCAATATGCTCAATTTGATAAATCTAATAGATTTATCTCAATTATATCAATCTGATAACCTGCTCAATCTAATCCATATAATCTATCTCATCACATCATCTAATATACAATTATTCCTCATAATCTTATAAAATGTCCTACATATGCATTACATGTGCTCTAATATATTAATTTGTCCTAATCTAAATCACATAATTTGACCCTAAAATATGCATCATCTAGCTATTAATGCCTAAATCTATAAGACAAGCCCACAGTATGCCCCCTTTTAATGCAAGGGATGAAGCTTGCAAATCACTCATCTCGAAATAAAATAGTTATATGCATCATGTTATATATAAAAATATAATTTTGTAAATCATTAATTATAACATGATAATATTATGTCATCATATAAATATTTGATCACTCATGCATATATGAAACATGTACTCCAAGGAAATGGGAAAGTAGACACACAATAATAAGAATTATTTTAATAAGCATCATAGATAGATGTATGATATAAATAATGGCATCACACATAATATAAGAATGGCTAATATAAACCACAGTACCAAGCTCAGAAAGAGTGTAAATATGTGCACACATATGCACACAAACACAAATTATCATGATCATGAAACACTCAATCACTAAAGACACAATATGAATATAACTTAACTCTAACTTGACGTAGAAAAATGGCCATGGCACAGACTAGGATCCTAGAAATAATTTATGCATGATGTGATGACACATAATTAATTCATTCATATAAACACATAAGAGATGACACAATGCCACACACATAAATAGTCACACATTGAATACACAATATAATGTACATAAATAATCACACAATGTAATACATGATAAATGATCACACCATGTAACAGACATCAACATCAAACACACATAGAATAAGCAATGATAATATACATAATCAATCCATGTCATTATCTACCATAGAAAATTAAAATATCCATTTAACATAACACCCTAAAGAGTACACACAAGATTAACTCCTATATAGATAGTCTAAGTAGCTTAATATGATAAATGGAATGGTGATATAAATATATAACTTGTAATGTGTACCAATATTCCACTAGTGTAGGCATGCCCCTTGGTGTAAGGAATGCCCTGAATCTATATGTTCATACATCATATATCACATGTATGTCTTGCATCCCATTCATTTATAAAAGAAAAAACATGTGCATAGAGAATATCTATGTAATTTACCATGTTGTAGACACATAAATTTGGTATATGACCAATTTTCAACATACATGACATGTGCATACACAATTTACTCTTGCTCACATTATCTCCTAGCCATTCATCTATCTATGGGCTTGACCTTCCTAGTTTGCCTTCCTACATATATAATATCTCCCTAATATGTGCTTAATAGTTATATTATTCTCAACATATTTTCACCATTCTCCATATCATTATTTCATCCATCCTAGATAGTGCTAACAACAATAAAATGATATTGGTTAATATTATATATATTTTTTCAGAGGTGTCCCATGTTATCCAAATAACTATTTTCATATTTAAACACTTCACTTGGGTTGGCCCACACATTATTCATTTCATTTATGGAGGGAAATTACCCAAAGAGTCATCTATATATACACATAAATCCTAAGGCTATTGATATCTAGAGCTCACTTGGAAAAGCACTTGCACATTAAGGAATTCATATGCACATCCTTGAAGCACTACCTTAAATCATCTAAAATTAAAATCCCCTCAAATTAATTGTCACTAAGCTCACTTTGAACATTTTAGTCAAGGTCAAATTTACATATTATCAAGTGTTGAAAGATAAATAAGTTGCATACATACCAATGGACTACTATTGATCACACATCTACATAGGTGGGAGAACTATATATGGTTTGATCCCTCTTCAAAGATTTGAAATGTAGGAAATAATCAACCATACATTTGGGGGTTAGATCAAAGATTTGAAATGTAAGAAATAATCAACCATACATTTGGGGCTATCTAACCCAAATTTCTAACCTATTTTTATACACCAAGCCAAGTGTCAAAAGTGGAGGTAGGGTTTTAAGGTGAAGGAAGAAAAATATGAATATGTGCACAGTATAAAACATATAAAATCTCATATAAAACATCTTGACATGTAGGTTCAATGCTATGTAGCACAATACATAAATAAAAAATGGAAGATAGTTATGGAATATATCAAACATATTTGGTGTCCACATGCATTGTGTATTACCAAATTTATCTAGGTAGATTATGACAATAATTCTCTTGACCTGAGCAACCACATATCATTTTCAAAAAAAATTATTATTATACATATGCAAATAACATAGATAACTTAATTATTCCAAACTCTTTTTAATTTATAAAATATTAAGTGAAAATAATCAATCTCCATTTTCTTGTTATAGCGTAATTTAGAACATATATTATACAACTTCAATTATCAAAGGTTTTAGCTTAATTAGATAACTAAAATCCAAAATAAGTTAAAACATATTGATGAACCCAATCATTCATTAAAAAATGAAAAATATAAGTTTCCTTATGATTTCATTCTACCTTCTTAGGGTTTTAGATTTTTGCATTAGGATTTCAAATTTGATTTATTATTTTTTAGTTATCTTTCTAAGGCAGTACCATCCTTGGCTTTGTCCCTATTTATGTTTTTTGTGATCATCTTCTATGCCATCTAAGAAAGACATCTCTCTTTTACATCTAAGGTGAATTGTTAGGTTAAGTGGTGTTAAAATCAAGCATAATCATATCTATTTGGCCCAACCACATGTGTGTTTGCAAAATAAAGTGGATAAAATAAATGAAAGGCAAATGCATTCTTATTTTATTGATGAAATGATCACAAAAAATTAGAAGAACATATTATTAATGATGATATGCATAAAATTGAAAATGTTTATGAAGAGGAAAATTAAAATAATAATGAATACTATGATAGGATACATTTTAATGAACTTAATGTTGTAGATATTGCACAAGTTGTAACTCTTTCTTGCTAATGGGAATGAATTTGTATGCAACCTAACTATATAGATAAGGTATTGAATATAACCTTATAGGACAAGAATTTAAACAATGATAATATTTTCACATATAAATAACAATATGAGCCCTCCAATGATAACAGTTTGTGTTATAGCTACCGAATCTACAATAGATGTTTAGACCAATGTTCCTACTGCTACTATCCCTAAGTCTACACCTCTGGGTACATATGTGATGTGCACTCATAATTTTGTGGAAACATAAGTTTTCCCTTATATTTCTATGGATATCCCTTTAAAACATACTTTTGTGCCTCATACGATGGCCATTCATGTGATATCATCCATTACTACACAATTTGTTATGCCTGACACTCAAATCCTTATGCAACTAATCCTTGATCTTTAAAATAAAATTTTATAGACTTAAAATTATCCATTACCTATAGTATTTTTTCCTCCTAATATTACACTATATGATGGTAAAAGTGACCCCAAAAAATACATTAAAGACTTTCACATAGCATGTTTGAACTATGCATCCAAAGACAAGTTTCTAAATAAGTGTTAATGTGGAGTCTTAAGAAATATGCTTTATGACGGTTCTATGACCTCCCATTCCAATCAATGCATGATTTTAATCCATTGGATGATCATTTATTAGCACACTTTTTGATCAACATTAGTGATAAGTTTTGGTGTGCTTAAAATGAAAGACTAAAGTAAGGACCCGATGAACCCATCAATGATTAAGTGCTTCGTTACAAGATTATTCTATGAAATATGACAAATTCTATTGTTGATGATGAATTATAAGACATATTCAAGTAAAGATTACTTTATCCACTACATGAATCCATTATGTTTAAATGGTTTCAATATTTTGATGAATTGTGCCCCATGGTTAAAGCTTTTGAAGTTAGGCTCCTTACTATGAATAAGCTAAACTATGGATTCAATCCTCCAAAAAAAATTGGTGGAATTTTCATAGAAAACCAACATCCAAATCCAAACTAAATGATACTAATAATGATGAAAAAATAATATTTAACATAGTGTCATAGCCTACTAATCAACTTGTCTTATTGGCCCCACAATGAATGCAATTTTCACAATTATTTACCCCTCTTCATAAGATACTACAAAATTCATATGAGTGTAATATCATATCTCTCCCTCCCAAAAAATAGGTTGATTTGAATAGGGAACCATATAGGACATTAAATGTCAATGCATACTACAATTATCACAAATGTGAGGGACACTCTACAAACAAATGCTTTGGATTAAGACATTTTATTCAAGATCTAATTGATGGTAATATTATTCAATTCAACAATATTATGAAATAAACAAATGATTCAAGGGGATAAACTAATGGGAATGAAAAGTTAAAAATATTTTCCAATATATTTCCAAATCATGTGGCACAAGAAACTAAGACTAATATTAAAGTATACATGGCATACAATGCATGCCACACTCCTACTTATTCCTAAAATATTGAATAGAAGCATCCTATTGATAGTCTCATTGGTAGACTTAAGGATAGTCATAGATAAACCTACTATCAAATTTGATGGATTTGAGATTTTTATTATGATTATATTGTCAGGGGAACCTACAGAACAATAAACATGCTCTGATCCCTACTTAGTCAGGATCTTGCTCTACCAATTAGAGCACATATGATTACTTCTCGTATTAGCAACTAAACACGAAATTTAACCAGAATCAATAAGTAACTAGAAATATGAAACAACACAGGAATTGAGAGACAATACACAATTGTATTAATAATCACTCAGAAGAATATACAATAAGGAAGATGCCATTTCTTCCTCCACCTCAAAGGTTCGCCACTCCTCAAGACCTTCTTCCCTCTCTCTCTTGGTCACAACAATCAATTCTAGTATAGAATTGATGTTCACCTCTCCAACCAGTCAGTAACATGCTGCCAGTTCACCAAGTACACAACTGTACTTCAAGTAGATCCCCTGCTCTCTACTGCTACCTGCAAATAACTAGATCATACTCACCATGTAGATGTCTTTCTACACCCCTAAAGAACCCTTGTCCTTGCCTCACCAAGTCCTTATGATTCTTCAACCAGTACCCCGGTGGATCTTCTCCAAGAACTTGCACACCTGCAACTCTCTCTGATCATACACTCTCAGTACCCCTATTTGGTAACTAGGAGGAACTACACTAGCTCTCTCTACAAGCCCAATGGCTTTTTAGCACAAGTTTACAATACAACCATGAGTCTATTATATAGATCTCATCCAAACAATAATTAGACACCTAATACAATAATTAGATCTGTAGCTCTCAGTCTATAATTAGCTCTAAACATGCAAACACTTGGTTCGTCAACTCACTGCCTGTAATATACTCACAGTCGAACCACACAGGCAATCGATGTCGGTCCCTGTCCGCCTGGGGGTCGCCAACGCTGGCCAATCTCTGACCGACGTCGATTGCTCTCCTGCCCTATCCTACCGACGTCGGTTGGCCTGACCAACACTGATTTTTGTGACACTCCAGCAACTCCTCCAATGGCCTTCTCCATGTCTGCATCAGTGAAGCTTTTAGCTCCACAACCTAACAATCTCCCACTTGGAGATAAACAACTGCACTGTACCTGTACCTGTACCCCATCTAATCTATTTCCTGGTTTGTATTCCTCTTCAAGCTCAATCCTGAAGACCACCCACCACACAACCTGTGATGCTATACCTGTCATTCAAGTAACCTGCCACATCCGAACCTACATATCCATGTAGTGAAGAACTTGACCCTGCATAACAAGAATCCCTGCTGCTAGTCCCACTGAACTTCCCTCCAGTACTCCTTCCCCGAATTGGCTCCATACTTTCTGACAACCCCCACTGCTTGGGAAAAACTTAGGTCTACACTAGACCTCATGTGATTTCGAACCCTGTTTCAAGCTAAGCTTGAACTGTCCAGCCCTTGGTGTGCTTTTTGATTCTGCATCCTGCATCATGAACCCCGCCAACACCGTCTTCACATCAGCTCCCACTGGAGATCAAATCTCCATGTCTCTTATGCCAAAGAATTTCACTGCTTCAAATTCTTCATGACACACCTCTGAACTAACCTTACCCTTAGCTCAGCAAATACCTGTATGTACAAACCTACTAGTAAATCACCCACATACAGTAACAAGATGATGTTGCGACCATCATCTACCTGGTAAGATAAAACCACAATAGTTACACTGACATTGACTGAAGCCATGCTTAGTCATCCACCTGTCAAACCTGTACCACTGTCCTATAGCTTCTTCAAGACCATATGCCTTGGCCTTCTGTCTCTTGTATCCATCCACTCTCTTCTTTAACTTGGGAATCCATTCCGTCTCTCAGTGCTTACTTTCAGTTGACAACTCTACCAACAAATACCTGTTTGGTTCTTCTCCAAGGACTCACACTCCTCATCCATGCCAAGCTCCCACTGTATATGGACTCTACCTGCATTGCCTTTTCACATCTTCCTGGTTCTTGACTATCAAAAAAGCAATATAAATAAGGTGAACAACGAATATGAGGTTCACTTACCCTTTCTGACCTCAACATGAGCATTTGAGACTTGTTGACAACTTGTTGTCCACCCACCATCCGTACCAGTGACCGATCTCGGCCATCTCCCAGTCTGCTCCCAACCGATGTCGGCTCCCTGTACTGACCTTGACTGTCGATGTCGTTTCCCTGGCCGACGCTGGCGTCCCTCCTACCAACGTCAGTCCTTATGACCGACATCGGTCTTTATTTTGCCGATGTCGGTTACTGTCTGACCGATGCTGGTACCTATGTTCGTCTGTGAGTGATAACTTTTTACCCACGAGCTCTCCATGGATCAAAATCCTAATCAAATCAACCCTGCTCTGCTCAGAATAATTCATCTTCCTCAGCTGATCTCTGTCTGTCATCTCCTCCATGAACACCAAGGCTTTCCAGTTCTTTAGCTTGTCAAAGACATCTGACTTCCGCTTCAAAACCTGCATTCCCCTCCTACATATGTGGCCAAGCCTATAAAGCCACATCTCTGCAATAAAAAGTGAATCAGTAATATAAGTAGATAGATAAAGGATACCTACTTTCTTACCACCATCTAATTCAAGTGTATCTGCTGTGAGAGTTACAGTGCATCTCTCATCACCCAATTTTCTTGAAGAAATTAGACTCATCTCCAAGACTGGTACCTGCATGACTTCCTTCAACCATTGTGTGTCATCCGTCTGCAATTTTAGCTTCACTTCCCCTTCGTCAATCATCTGACAAGGCTCTCCAACCCCTAAATAAATCTCTCCAAGGTCTCCAAAGACATACCCATGAAAAGATGCTCTATTTCGAGCTGCATGGAAAGAGGCAAAAGAATCTGTAAACAAAGATTCCACTTTATCCAGAACATCCTGTGCAATATTACCTACAACATATGCTTCCACAAGCTGATCTGCTACCAACCAACGATCTCTTTTTACCTGCTCTTTCTTTCCATCAATCAGACCATTCGTGATATTTAGTTTCTCCATTCGTAGCTTACTTTCTTCTGCCATTGCTATACTCCCACTCAATCTGAAACCCCTATGAGTGACCTGTAATCAAAAAACACTACCAGATCTGAAACCACCTGTTAGTCAACCCAACCAAAAGCTTTGATACCACTTGTCAGGGGAACCTACAGAACAATAAACATGCTCTAATCCCTACTTAGTCAGGATCTTGCTCTACCAATTAGAGCACATATGATTACTTCTCGTATTAGCAACTAAACACGAAATTTAACCAGAATCAATAAGTAACTAGAAATATGAAACAACACAGGAATTGAGAGACAATACACAATTGTATTAATAATCACTCAGAAGAATATACAATAAGGAAGATGCCACTTCTTCCTCCACCTCAAAGGTTTGCCACTCCTCAAGACCTTCTTCCCTCTCTCTCTTAGTCACAACAATCAATTCTAGTATAGAATTGATGTTCACCTCTCCAACCAGTCAGTAACATGCTGCCAGTTCACCAAGTACACAACTGTACTTCAAGTAGATCCCCTGCTCTCTGCTACTACCTGTAAATAACTAGATCATACTCACCATGTAGATGTCTTTCTACACCCCTGAAGAACCCTTGTCCTTGCCTCACCAAGTCCTTATGATTCTTCAACCAGTACCCCGATGGATCTTCTCCAAGAACTTGCACACCTGTAACTCTCTCTGATCATACACTCTCAGTACCCCTATTTGGTAACTAGGAGGAACTACACTAGCTCTCTCTACAAGCCCAATGGCTTTCTAGCACAAGTTTACAATACAACCATGAGTCTATTATATAGATCTCATCCAAACAATAATTAGACACCTAATATAATAATTAGATCCGCAGCTCTCAGTCTATAATTAGCTCTAAACATGCAAACACTTGGTTCGTCAACTCACTGCCTGTAATATACTCGCAGTCGAACCACACAGGCGACCGACGTTGGTCCCTGTCCGCCTGGGGGTCGTCGACGCCATCCGATCTCTGACCGACGTCGGTTGCTCTCCTGCCCTATCCTGCCGACGTCGGTTGGCCTGACCGATGCCGGTGTCTGTGACACTCCAGCAACTCCTCCAATGGCCTTCTCCATGTCTGCATCAGTGAAGCTTTTAGCTCCACAACCTAACATATATTAATGTTCCATTATTTTTGCATGCCTACATTGTCTCATAGCCTATACAAAGTATCATGGTGGATATTGAGTCAAGTGAAAATGTTTTCACAATGAAACTACACACTACACTTGGATACACACATGAGGACTTGATGGGCATAAAAAAGATAATTAAAGTATTAAATGGAAATATACAAAACCCTCTTAGGAGTTTTTTTTATAAATTATTGTAGGGTTTACAGTTATTTATACTTTATTCCTAGTGTTACCCAATACAAGGGCATTCAACGTGTTGCTAAGATGTCCATGGATACATAAGATACATGTAGTACCAACTTTTGTACACTGACATGTGAAGTATATCTAAAATATCTAATTGGATATAGTTTTATTTCTTCCCTATGAGTATAATATTCAATCAAAGACATTTGTTTATAAGCCTACCCCATAACTAGTTATAAAACATATATAGATTCTTTCTACAATGTTTGTTAGGGTCATTTCATTGATCTTCCTTGAAGACTAATGCTTTAGCATTCATTACATCTCCATTAAGGTTATACAATATAAATTACCTACTTAGTCATGTCTTAATTTTGTTCTATTGGCTACTCTACATGTTCCATAGAAAATGCTACCTCGTAACCCCTGGGTACAAAACAATTCACATGTCCCTTTTATTTCTAGATCTACTAAAGGTATACAAGGCTATGTTGGATATGATGACCATGATGGCTTTGTTATAACATGAGATCAATTCTCAAAATATGATACATGTACATATGTTATTATTTTCCCATGGCAGGTAGCAATCACCATGATTGATAAATGACCTACATGTGAGCTTCCCATTGATGGTATAATTGGTTAACTTGAACATAACTTAAATTCAAAAAAAAATCAAAATATTCAAAAAATAAAAAGTTATGAACTATGCATAACATATATTACTATTTTACAGGGTTACTTAATGTTATTTATCATATAGGCATGGTATATTGCATATCCTTTTCCTAACACATGCTTTTTAAATTATATATGAGTGGGATGTAGGACATACAAGTTACATATGACATGGGCATAGAAATACAAGATATTATTACACATAGGGGATATCTTTATACATTGGTGGAATTCCTACACTAGGGTCATCTTGTTCCATTATACAAGATATATCTTTTTATGACCATTAAATTGAGCACATGCTTCACTATGTACGATGATGACATGGATAGATTTCATAGGCTACCTTTGTGTATGCATTGTTGATGTTGTTACATGTTCTATGTGTAATCATTGATGATTTTTACATGGTGAAATTCTTGATTTTATATTACATTGTGTGATGATTTCAATTCATGACCATTGTGTGTTACATTTTGTGCTACATGAGTGACTATTGAAGACTTACATTTTGTGAGATTGAGTGTTATATTGTGTGATTATATGAGTTAATTAATTATGTGTTGTAAATTCATGTGTAATTTATGTTGAGGATCCTCTAGTCCATCTCATGTGTTTTTGTCTATGTTAGGTTATAGTCGAGTACAAGTCATGTTGTGTCTTGAGTGCTTGTGAGCATCATGATCATGACATTGTGTGTATATGCCTATGCATATCTACATTATTGTATATCACCCATTCTTATACTTGTAGGTGATCCACTATCCATATCATGCATCTTCTATGTGGATTAATAATGAATGTTTATATTTGTGATGACCATTACTATAATGATTATTATTACATGATTGGTTTCTAAAGCTATCACGACATGGCACTTGTATGCATATGGAGAAATGTTTCATATATGTGCAAATGATTTAATATTTATATGACGACATAGACTAATCATTTTAGTACACATGCCTTGCATAATTACATATATTATTAAGTAATATGATGTGTATAAATATTTTATTTTGAGATTAGTGATTTGAAAGCTACAACCCTCATCTCAAAAAGGTGGCATACTAGTGGGATTGTCATAGAGATTCAAGCCTTAATAGACAAATAATTTAGATTTTAAGTCAGATTACATGATTTAGATGACAAAGATTAGGGATAATTTGATTCATATGGGATAAATTTTGATTCATATTGGGACAAATTGACATATTAACACATATTTGAGGCAGGTGTGGGGTATCGTATAGGAATATGTGACAAAATATATGACATGATGTGACATATTATAGGGATTAAATTGAGAATAATTATCATATTACATAGGTGAAACTATAATATTAGGTTACATTATTAGGTTGGATAGAGTGACATAAATATTTAGTGAATTATATATCAATTCAAGTACACATGGATCATATTGGAGGCATGAACATTTTTTATGCATACATTATTTATATTTTTTATGATGGTAATGAAGGTATCAATTTGGGTCTAATATCCACCTATAGTGGTTGATTCAAAGTTTTCATTTTACACATAATCCTTGTATGGGGATTCACCCTAGCATACAAATCGGTACATGTTCCACCAAAATAGTTATGATGACATTTTACATTCCATGGGGAATATTCACCCCATGGTAATCCAAATAAGCACAAATTAAAACTCAGAACATAGGTGTAATCATTACTTGCTCTTTCAATTTGAAATATTTCAATTATATAGGTTGATTTGTATTTTACGACATGAGTGGAAATTCAGTTGGTTTCTACATTTTTCATTACAAGTTTTGCATGGAGAAAGATGGATACTCAAGGCATACTTGAAGACACCAATGTGATTATACTCAAGTAACTAGTTTTCTTATTTTATCTTTGTAATCTTCCATTATCAATACTATAATAAAAGGGATAATTTGTAGAAACATAAATTTGGTATTATACACTTGAAAATTTTAGTTATACCAGTCCTTAACATACATGACTTATGCATACATAATTGGATATTGCTCACACTCTCTCCTAACCATTCATCTATCCATGGGCTTGACCTTCCCAATTTTACATCATACACAAGAAATATCCCCCTAGTTTAAGTGTAATCATTACTTGCTCTTTCAATTTGAAATATTTTAATGATATAGGTTGATTTATATTTTAGGACACGAGTGGAAATTCAGCTGGTTTCTACATGTTTCATTACATTTTTTGCATGGAGAAAGATGGATACTCAAGGCATACTTGAAGACACCAAATGTGATTATACTCAAGTAACTAGTTTTCTTATTTTATACTTTTAATATTCCATTGTCAATACTATAATAAAAGGGGGAATTTATATACACATAAACATGGTATTAGACACTTTAAATTTTAATTTTTACCAATCCTTAACGTACATGACTTATGTGTACATAATTGAATCTTGCTCACACTCTCTCCTAACAATTCATCTATCCATGGGCTTGACCTTCCTAATTTTCCATCATACACAAAAAATATCTCCCTAGTTTGTGCCTAACTATTATATTATCCTAAGAATATTGTTTCCATTTTATAGATCATTATTTTATCTATCTTGGATAGTGATGGAAATAACTAGATGATACTAGTTACTAGTATTATTTACCTTTGCCAATGGTGTCCTAAATTATCTAAAGATATATTTTTCAAATAAAACCCTTCCCTTGGGTCGTACCACATGTTTTTCATATTGGTTATGAAGGTAAATGACCCAAAGAGTTAGATATATAAACAAATCAATCTTAAGGCTATTGATATCTAGAGATTACTTGGAAAAATACTTAAAAATTATGGAATACATATGAAAATCCTTAAGGTACTACTGTAAAGAATCTGGATTTGAAAACACCTCAAAGTAAAATTCACTAAACCAAGTTTAAACACCTAAAACAAGGTCAAATTTCCATAGTTTCAAGTGTTTAAATCCAATAGGTTTTACAACATTCTATCAAATCACTATCAAGCATATGTACACAAAGGTGGGGAAAATACATGTAATTTGATCCCTCTTCATAGTATTGGAATAAAAACTCTATGAGGAGTGGTTGTGGATATCTAACCCATATTTTTAACCCATTTTATAATTCAAATAAGTGTCAAAAGTGGATCTAGGGTTTGAAGGTGACAGAATACAAATCTAAATCTATGTATAGACAAAAACATCTAGAATTACAAAGGAAACATATTGACAAGCACACAAAATGCTCTGTAGTGAAACATACTAGGAAAAAATTAAAAGATAGTTAAGCCTCACCCACAACATAATGAGTTAGATACCAAACCAAATAATAATACCTTAACCATACTCCCTTGAATCTCCACAAACTCAAGATAAATATGCCACCTTCTAAATCCATGAGATTTGACTCTTCCAAACCTCTTCCAAAATGGTTTAATCTTGATAAGTTTTGTTGGTGGCATGATATGATAGGTCATTCTCATGAGAATTATGATGATATCCAATGATTTATTCTTACCTCCTTGCTTGGTCCACATTTCAATCTTAAAATTATTACTCAATAATGTAATCAAGACTATTTAAAATCTCTCAAGCCCAACATAATGAATCATAATCAAATCAGCATCAACTACCTAAAGATCAATGTATAAACCCTCCTAATCCTAAATAATCCACTAATATTCTCCAAAACATAGTTGATATTTCTTCCTAGAGTGATAAGGAAAGGATACCTAACATGAACAACTTCAAGTGGGTGGTTGCATTCATCAAAGCTCAACCCCTTAGGTCACACAAACCCAAGGAACACCTAGTTCAAATGCCTACTAAAAGCACATAATAAATGGTCCTCCTTTAGATTATATACCTTTTCATACCTCTCATAAAATCTGTATTTAAATTTTAACATCCTTAAAATCCAACACATCAACAGATTTACATGTCTCAAACTACATTAGCCAACCTGATATAATTCATTCTAAAAGACTAGATTCATCAAAATACATCGACTAACCGATATAAATTATTTTGAAAACTTAAATTCACTAAAATAAATTGGAAAACTTGATATATTTCAATTTGACATTTTAGTTTCATCAAACTGCATCAACCAACCTAATATAATTCATTCTTCCTATCTAATTTTATCAAACTACATTAGCTAACTTGATGCAATTCCTTCTCATAGTTTAGTTTCACCTCACTCCATATCACATGTTGGGACATCTTATGATGACCTTTCACATGTCACTTTAGACTTTGGGGAATCTTGTGATTCCCATCCCTACATAAGATTACCCTTTAAGACATCCTATAATCCCCACTCTTCTTCTACATTGTCTAATAATAAACAAATTCAACTTTAAGAAACCTTCCGAAACACATAGAATTATATCTCACATGCTCATATTTGATGAATACATTAGCATAGATTTTTATTGTTATTTTTATCACATTTTTATTTATTTTTATGTGTTTTATTTTATTTAGCTTCATTTTAATTACACTATTTTTTACTTTGTGGTTCTTTGTTTTTATTGCATTTTACTTACACCATTGTTTCATTTTTGGTACTTTGATTATATATCACATTACTTTCAACCTTTGTTTCCCTTGTGTTCCTAGGTAGCTCCTTTAAGTTTTTCATTGATTTTAATTTTATCACATTTTTGTCATTTTTTCCTTAGTCCCTTTGTCATTCTTAGGCCCTTATTTATATTTCCCCTATTTTTTGGATGACTATTTACCTTCCCCCTAGTTTGGGATGACTATAACTTTCATTGGTACTTGTGTTAGATCCATTGTAGATTAATATGGCTTCCTTAGTGACATGACTATCATAGCATAACCCCCATCCCTTTCATAACACTATTTTACCTCCTTATTATTAGTTATGATAATATTCATCATTGTATCACTTATTACATCGGTGGATCTCTCAAATCCCCATATTTCCTTTATTTCCTTTCATTTGAGGCCCACATGTTGGTTTTTAGTTTCACACTCACTTGTGGGCAAGTCTATAAGTCTTTAGACACCATGGTCTTTCAGTCCTTCTCTCTAGTGGCCAAGTGTCAGCTCTCTTATGTTTGTCACCTATTCCATTGATATTTGGATCTCTAAATCTATATTGGGGGGGGGGGGGGGGGCGTGGGGGGGTGGGGGAATAAAAAATCCAAAAGAGTTAAAATCCATATCATATAAGAAAAAAATTAACATTAAAAAGGCAAATATAATCTTAAAAGTCAAATCAAATAAAAAAACATGATCTTTGGCACATCTTCTATCCTAGTCAAAGCTCAAATCCCAAAGTTGGCCTCATATTAGATATGAGGTCTATTAGAGTGTGGTAGGATAATATAATGGGGTAAGAAGTCTCATTATCTGATATACTTATAGTGTCGCCTACTTTCTCACGCAAATACCCAATCTTCACAGTAGACCGAAAGCTCTATAAGGGGTCCTAAATAATGTAGATTTTTTTTTGGAAATGTAATATCCTTTTGCTTCCATGTATATATCCTTCATCAGATGATATATGTACTTCATTTGTTATCCCAAAGCTTTGCTTTCACTAGTTGGAGTGTCCTAGGTCCTTGATGTCAATAGTTTCCAACCTTCCTCACTTTCTTAATGTGTCTTATTCCTAATGATAGGAATAGTATTATATTTATTCATAGATCTAATCCATGAAATATCCAAACATAGTCATATATATAGGAAGTATTTCTTAAACACACAATAATATTATTCTGCATTTTTTTCATTTGACACTATTACAAGTTTATATAGGAAATACCTTTATTATAATTGGGGATACTATTATCCCTATAAAATCTCACTCATATAGATATATTAATATGAGATATATTGTTAACTATTTAAAAATATATTTGTATAACAAACTAACCAATATTAACTACTAACTTATCATAGTAACTATATGGTAAATAACAAATAGTAAACATTATTTACCCAATTAAATATTAAATTATAACATTTCCCCCCATAGTTTTTATATGGGGAGAAAGTAAATCATGTGAACTAAAAATAGAATGATATGATAATGCATACTTTTAAGTCTGTATACTACTATCTAAATCTTGTTATCTAGATCTTATTGCACATGATCACCTAAATATGAGATCTGTTGAAATGGAAGATAGATCTTTGACCAGTGCATAGTGTATGTGGAGAAGAATACAACTCAAAACTGCATTTGTATGTATTGATCAATGCTTAGATAGTGTTAGATCATCACATAAATGTATGAGGAAGGATTTGGATCTAAGTACAAACAAGAAGAAGAAAATATAAGTGCAAAACTGCATACACTACCAATATCTTAAACTAAGCTAAATAATTATTTACAAAACTTACTCAATGTCTCATCCATCAGGGAAAAAGAGCAAAGAGTTGCCCCTTTTATAGGTTCAAGACACCATTACTACTCTAAAAATATTAATAGGAATAGTATGAGCTTTATTCATAGATACAATCCATGCAAGAGTCTAACATAGTCATATACATAGGATGCGAGCACACTATGTCCATAATCCTACTTTCTTTGTCTTTTTTGTGAACATCCTATCACCATCAGTTGAGACAAGTCTATAATCAATGGACTCGAGCACACTATGTCATTATCTACTTATAGTGGACCTGTCCAAATTCTATTTATGTTCTTAATGTTGCACAGACACTTCTATTTTTCACTTGTATATAATCTAATAAATCAATAAAATTTAGTGTGTAAGTATATTTCTTATTAGTATTTTCATAAAATAGTATCTTTTTGTATTTATAAATTTGTCAAAATCAGAATAGTTGAATATTGTATACATTTAGCATTCTAATATTTTATAGTTTTACACCTATACAAGTAAAAATAAAGTTGGTTTTTTATTTTTATCAAAAATAGGGTAAAATACCTAGTAGATTCTGGTAATCATTCTTCTGAGTTGAGTGACCACATATCCATTTTACGGCATTTCTAATGATAGTATATAGACATAGACTAGAACATAACAAAAACAAGCTAAGTATCCTATCTCATTAGTCATTTCTATAAATAGAAACTGTAATTGCTCAATCTCTATCTCCTTTTTACATTGATATATGTGTAATTTAGTACATATATTATACAATCCAAGTTATCAAATTTATTTATCTTCTTTATTTTAACTAAAATACAAAATAATTTAAAACACATGTATACATGATAAATAACATAAATCAGTCATATAACTAGCAAAGCATGCCAGGCATAGGTCCTAATTTTGATTTTTTAAAATTTGTAATTTTTTTTGTATTTTTTAGTTTTAAAAATATACTCATTCTAACCAATGATCTCATCAATGGGGTGATCATATGTAGGTTTTAGATCAATCAGTGTGAATGTCACACTCTATTGGTGAGTATTATAACATGTATCATTATCCAAATTTAAGAGGTGATCATGATCTATAAAATATATATTATTTATTTCATATTCTACATGATCATGCACATAATATGTAAATATAGAAATCATAGTAACATGTCAACTAATTTATACAGAGAGTAATGTATGGGTACTCATTGTGTAACATGTGGAGCATCTTGTAAAACAAACTTAGGACATGATGAACTAGGTAACATATTATATGAAACCTAAATATAAATTTTATGTAATAGATGTTGAAGCACTAGTATTCGAGGAAGACTAATTACCTATTTCTTAACTTCCTTAATAGAATTAACCTATATAAGTTTTATAATAGGTTATGGTTGATGTGGAAGAGGAAAGTTATCTGGTTAAATAAGATACTCATATAGAATAATCAAAACTATAAGCACTCAGTATCTGTATAAATACTTCACACAATAATGTACTTAAGATTATATTTCACATATATTATGTATCCATGGGCATCCTAATAGCATGTTGAATTCTAAAATATTGGGTGGAAGTAATAACCAAGTAGTAATGCCTACATGCCTTATTATATGTGGTAAAATAATACCCCAAAGAGGGTTTTGTCTCTTTCCATTGAATTTTTTCACTATCTTTGTCATACCAATCAATTCTTCATGTGTATACCCAATACAAGTAATAAATTTCATAGTGAAAACATTTTCACTTGACCCATTATCCACCATAACATTATGTATAGTATGTGAGTTAATGTAAACATAAATAAAGGTGCATTAATACAAACATCGTCAGCAATATCATGCTCATGTATCCCTAATTATACCAATAAGACCATCAATAAGATGTTTCTCCTTAATTATATAAGCATAATAATTTAGAAGAGGATGCACTTTCTAAGTCATATGCACCTCAAGATTAGTCTTAGTTTCTTTCACTACATTATTTATAAAATGATTAGAAAATATCTTCAATTTTGTATTAGTTTGTGTTACATAATCAGTAATATGTGTATTAAAATCATTGACCTCATTTAGCTCTTGTATCTTATGTCTTAAATCGAAACATATATTGTTAGAGTGTCCTGTGCATCTATACCAATCATAATATGCATTTATATTGAACCACTTAAATTTTACATTATTCATATAAACATCCATGAGTGAAGGGATAAATATGATATTGTACACAAGTATCCTCTCTAATACCTTGTGGGGGGTTATGATGTCTCTAGAAATTTCCTTCATTGAGGAGCCAAAAGAACAAGTCTATTAGTAGGTTGTAACACTACATCAATTATTGCTTTAACATAATTATTAGTATCATTTGACTTAGATTTCAACATTGTTTTATTTGAAATTTGGTATTAGAATATGTTGGAAAATTAGACCCATACTTTATCTTATTCATATTAAGAAGTTTAACTTCATGATATTTAACCATATGGCATAAGTCATCAAAATATTGAAATCACAACATATGAGTGGGATTGTCATAGAGATTCAAGTTTTAATAGACAAATAATTTAGATTTTAGGTCAGATTGCATGATTTAGATAATAAAGATAAGGAAAATTATGATTCATATGGGATAAATTCTTATTTAGATTGGGATAAATTGATAGATTAGCACATATTTGAGGCATATGTAGGGTATTTTATAGGAACATGTGACAAAATATATGACATGATGTGACATACTATAGGGATCAAATTGAAAATAATTATCATATTACATAGGTGAAACAATAATATTGGGTTAAATTATTAGGTTGGACAAAGTGGCATACAAATTTAGGAAATTCTATATCACATTCAAGTACACATGGATCATATTGTAAGCATCAACATTTTTCATGCACACATTATTTATATGTTTTATGATGGTAATGAAGGTAGAAATTTGGGTCTAATATCCACCTATAGTGGTCGATTCAAATTTTTCATTTTACAAATAATTCTTTTATGTGAAATAATTTGAAATGTAATACATAGATCTACATACATAATCAATTAGCAAATAAATAAACTAAATATCTAAAACACATATGTATGTGGGAAAACCTCAAAATTAGGTAAGAAACCCACAGTGATTATTCAATATTAAAGAAACATATGAACCCCAATACATAGCCTTCCTCTTCTCACTTCTTCTCATTAGCCTTCACAAATATTTTTCATACACAAATATGAAATATGCAATTCATGATCTTTCACAATAGGATTAAAACCCTATTTATATTGAAATTTGAAGGAAGGTGATTGTTGTAATCAATGGATCTAACCACCCCAAAAGACATTTAATAATATTGGTAAGTATTAAATAAATATAATTTTATTGTTTATTTATATGAGGTTTTCACCTATTATTATTATTATTATTATTATTATTATTATTATTATTATTATTATTATTATTATTATTATTCAATTAACTACCAAGATAAGTTAAGGGTCAATTAAGCTCACTTAGACATTAAATGCTCTAACACTCCCCCTTAATGTTAAGTGGGGATAAAACTTATTATCACCTTAAAAAGAAATTATACTATGTGCATAATTTGAAGGATTTAAAAACCTTCATCATGTAAAACATCACCTTTTGAAATAAAAGGAATTATAATCTATAAACTACTTGCAAGTTAATTTAGGGTAGCATGATCATGAGACTACATCTCACAGTTTCTCATGAATATTCAACTAAGCATATTTGGATCCCTTTATAACATAAAGACCTCCATTACAAAGTATGCTTTTAAGTATTGGGGTATAAAATTAAAAACTTATACATAAGTTTTAATTAAATCACATAACTTTCAATTAATTTTCCAATGCTTTACAATGGGAAGTATCAATGAGAAGAAAAAAAACCTGGTCGTTAGGAAGTAGAATTGTCATACACATCCCCCCTCAATGGTAACTCTAAAAGGCCCAATATTTCACAAAAATAATATAAATTAGTAGCACAAAGGGGTTTTGTGAAGATATTTATCACTTGTTCATTTGTATGATAGAATTGTAGATCAATATCACCATTGAGGAGTTTCTCTTGTATAAAATTTGCATGAACTTTAGTTTATTTCATTCATTGATGTTGCACTAAATTTTTCATTAGAGCTATACAAATTTATCACCTACACAAAACTTAAACATATATCCAAAAGTAGATTCATAATAACATAGTATGGTTAGTATCACAATAACTAAATACATAAAGATAAAAAATGGTATATGTTTATATATGGTAAAGCACATTTTAAATAATCAAGTCATGTTTTAGAAAAACAAGTTCACTACTTTGATTACAAAGTTAGTGACAAACATAAATTATTGTATGTAATCCATTATTAGACATCTCTAATATTGACAAGATGAGTGTCTCCAAATGTCATGCGATACACATACAATAATTTTACTAATAATATGATACTAAGTTTATCTAAACATTAGATATATTATTAGCAATAATTCATTTTATAATTTTAGTCTTAACAAAATTTTACAAGTTTAATATGCTTTAATTTTCCAATGATATAGAATTGGATTTAACAAAATATTAAGGTATGTAACCTTTCATACATTAAATATGGATAATTTTAGCATGATATGCAAACATCCAATCAACCAGATATGAAACTAAAATAAATAATTGCATATATATGTGAATATAATTCTTATTATAGTAAATGATGAAGAGTCAATTAATAATACAAACTCCATTTACACTTTGCATTCCATAACATATCTTATCATCAAATGAAGCATCTAAGCATGTTAACATGAACTTGCCCCACTAATCAAATGAAAACATCTTTAACAATTAAAACACAAAATATCCAAAATGATATTCTTACCAAATGCAATAACTAAACATGATCGTCTTTGTCGAATTAAACAAGATATTATGCAAATAATGTATTTCAATGCTAACTCATATGTATTGAAAATATAATGTCAGTATATTTTCTTCACTTTCTTATTTAATAAAAAATATATCTATTACAATATAATTATAATTATAAATTATCAAGAATCAAACTAAATAGTTCTACTAACAAATATAAATGTAGTTGAGACACTATCAAACTAGTTATTAACAATAAAACTATTATAATGGTAAATGATAGGCCATGAACATACATGTATTTTGGTATATAATAAATACAAATATTTAGAAGAGACTCTATTCAAAATATACATAGCAGTATTCATAGAATTGGTCCATAAAAAATTTAGAAACATTTTTAGAGTACAACAATATTTTAGCCAACATAATAATGGTGCAGTTTTTCTTTTCAGCAAAAACATTTTGTTGAGGAGAATAGGAAGTTGTTAGTTCTCTTTGAATACCACAACTTAAATAAAAAAGAATCAAAATCTTTACTAATGTATTCACCACCATTATTAGATCTTAATATTTTGATAGAAAAACTAGAAGCATTTTCAACAATAGCTTTAAATTTTTTGAATTTAGACAACACTTCAGATTTGTTTTAATGAAATATGACCAAATAATTATATTATAATCATCTATAAAAGTAATAGCATGCAAAGAACTAGTAAAATATATAATTTCAAGAGATCTTGTAATATCATAATGAATTAATTTTAAAGGATGTGAGGAATTCACATCATGATTCTTATGAAAGGGTTTAGTATGTTATTTGCCACGTAAGCAAGTATCACAAGTTTCATGATGAGAACATATAGAAGGAAGTCAAACAATAATATTATGAACATAAATATCCTATAAACTTATAAAATCAACATGTCCTTATCTTTCATGCCATATTTGAGATTCATTGTTACTATGTGATGAAATAAAATATGCAGAAGAAGTAGAGAAAATGTATAAACCATTCTTTTAAACACCTTGAAAAATCAAAGAACTAGATTGGTTTCTAGTGAGATGGCTATCTTTAAGAAATATTACAATGAAATTATTATTTATAGGTTGAGAATAAGATAGAATTTTTTTCTTAAGTTTAAGTACAAAGAAAACATCATTAATACAACATTGGTAAATTTTGTTTTTCCTGGTTTAATTGCTTCTAAAAATAAATTCTCTCTTAAGTAAATATTTTTATAGATATCTCTAAAATGATAAAAAATATTATATAATAAATTCATATGGTATGATGCACCACTATCTATAATCTATTCGTTCTCATTAGAAGCAAAAAAAGTAGTATATAAAGCAATAATATTTGAATTTTGATCTCAATTATTATTCTGATTAGGGTTTTGATTCTTATGTTTATTTTGATCAAATTTATTCCATTTGTTATTTTTATAAGATTGATTATTAATTTTATCTTTATTTTTATAATAATTTTCTCTTCTATGACTAAATTTACCACACATATTACAATTCTCTTTAAACTTAAGTTTATGATTCTTATTACCAAATTTATTATTCTTATTTTTGATTTTAGTAAAATTAGGGTTCGATTTATGGTTTCAATTGTTCTCATAAATAAGGTTGAGAGTGAGAAGTCCCTAAGTGGCATTCTCTTTAGAATCAAAATTAGACATCACTTGTTCTTCTTGAATCAGAAGAACTGATAGGATAGTGAGGTCAGAGATATATTGCTCTATTTGGTACTTTAAATTCAAAATTGAGATAAGAGTATGAAATTTTTCATGATTGTTAAGCTAAATAATGCAATATATAAATTTTTATTTAATTAGATTATAGTTGTATCCATCTAACTAAGCTTTAATATTCTTAATCTTAGCAATAAAGTTAACAAATTTGTTATCACCTTTCATAAGTGTTGTAAGTAATTCAAGGGTCAACTTAATAATCTTCAAGAGATGAGTGCCTTCATGCATAGACTCAAAGAGTTTCCAAGTATCTCTATGAGACTCCTGATTACCAATATGGAGTAAGAATTCATCTTTAATATTCTGTAAGATAATTGACATGGCTTCTTACGATTTCTATTGAAATATATTTGAAAGCTCAAGAGTCACATGTCATCCTAATGGGTCCTTTTTAGTATTGATGACAATGTTACACAACTTTCAAGACATAAATTCTATTTTAACATGAATTTTATAGATATTGTAGTTAGATCTATTAAACATTTATAATTAATATTGTATAAAATTAGGAGAAGCCATTGCTTCTCTTTAAAATTGACACTACAACACTAGATAAAGCTTAAATTTGACCCCTTTTTAAATTTGAATTTATACTCTATTTGAAATTAAATCAAATTATGAGTACAAATAATAAGTTTTTATTTAAATATAGGCTAAATAATACAAAAAATTAAAGCAAAAAAATACTAATTTATGTGTCATAAGTGTCTCATACATAATAACTATCTAAATATATTTATTAAAAAATTACAAAAATAATGATATGAGACTTCAAAACAAAAAATGGACTACACCAACACGTTCAAAATGTACCAAAATGTAGGAATCAATTGGTCACAAGACTATGCATGATAAAATGTTCACTAGATCAAATGTTGAAACAAGGTCAATAGATATAGGGTTTTTGCACGTGAGAAAGTTGGCATGCAAACTAAAAAGTAGAATTAAAAAATAATTAATTTGGGAAGAAAAAATAATTTTTGAATAGGGTTGGAGAGGTTTGAACACAAGATCTCCCCTTTTGTAAGTTTTTAGCAAAAAGAGATCCACCAACTCAACTAAGAGCTTACTTATGGCTTTACATGCACTAATTTAAATTTATAAATTTTTGTTTTATTTTTCAAAAATAATAAATATATATATACAACATGTAATTTTAAAAATTAAATCAATTTAACTTTTTTAACTTTTAGATTAAAGCACTTAGGAAGGTGGGACCAGGGCTTGCTTATGTGGCAAATTTGATTTTAATAAAACATTTATTTATTAAATATATCCACAAACTATATACTAACATTTTTATTATTTTTTAGCTATTTATAGCACTCTTGTAGGTGAATAATGCTCATAGTAAATTTTACAAGATTTCAAATGGATTAAAACTTTAAGAATCCTCTTTAAATGGCATGTTAGTGCCAGGAACAAGCTTCAAAATGAAATTTTTGGTGAAGAAATTGTTGTTTCACTCCTCCAAGTCCTACAATGGTCCTTCTGAGTGAGTGGAACTCCTAGAGTTTCTAACAGAAGGCTTCATTAACTTTGTAGGAGGGATTAAACCAGATTAATAAAAATATTTTTTCAAAAAAAATTGGCTTTCCCAATTCTTACATAGGCTATACAAATACAATAATGGCATCCCAAGATATTTTAAGAATTAACTGGTACATGTACAGGCCACCAAATCAATTAAAACCTTATGAATTTTTCTAAATTGGTTTGCTAATGCACAAAACACCTTCCAAAAATAATTTTTGGCTCATAAACTAAATTTTTAGTCCACTAATATTGTATAGAGGCACCCAAGTGGCTCATAAAAAATCATATAAGATTTGAAAAACTTTCTCATGCTCTGCAATTGCTTTTAGAATGCTTAAATACTCATGATGTGACCTTTTAGAGCAACAAACAAACTTAAGGACAAAACAAAATAAATTTAAATTTCCTTCAGGTAGGGGCACCATACAAGCATGCCACAAGAAGATTCAAGGTTATTTTGAATGCTTAAGTTATCCTCTAGCATGGATATAAGATGATTGAATGAAGATCCAAAACATAGAAGTTTGAAGCAGCCATCTAATATTGCAAGAAAAAAAATCTCCCTCCTATGGCCATATTGAAAAAAATGAATTTGCCTTGAATTTTGATACACAATAATTATGAATACTTCACATATCAATAATTCACCACGGCCAATTAAACTCTGAATATCATGCTCTACTACCATGAAAGAATTTTAAATGCAATAAATAAATCTAGATACATAATCAATTAGCAAAAAAACACAGTGAATATTCACAACAAGGATATAAGTAGGAAAACCTCAAAATAAGGTAAAAAAATCATAATGATTATTCAATATTTGAGAAACATATGAACCCCAATACATATCCTTCCTCTTCTCATTTACTCTCAATAGCCTTCATAAATATCTTCCACACACAAATATGAAATATTCAATCCATGATCTTTCAAAATAGGGGTAAAATCCTATTTATAGTGAAATGTGAAAGGAAGTGATTGTTGTAACCAATTGGTCCAATCATTCCAAAAGACATTTAATAATATTCACAAGTATTAAATAAATATAATTTTATTATTTATTTACATGAGGTTTTCACCTCATGTTAACAAATAATATATTATTATTATTTAATTAACTACCAATGTAACCTAAGGGTCAATTAAGCCCACTTAGACATTAAATTCTCTAATAGTATGGGGCTCCACCTTGGCATACAAACTAGTACAAGTTCCACCAAAATAGTTATGATGACATTTTACATTCCATGGATAATATTCACCCCATGGTATTGTCTAAATAAGCATAGATGACAACTTAGAACATGTAGTCATAGGTATAATTATTACTTGTTCTTTCAATTTTAAATAATTCAATGATATAGGTTGATTTATATTTTCTATCATGATTGGACATTCGGTTGGTTTGTACATGTTTCATTACAGGTTTTGCATGGAGAAAGATGGATACTCAAGGCCTACTTGAAAACACCAAATGTGGTTATACTCAAGTAACTAGTTTTCTTATTTTACCTTTATAATATACCATTGTCAATACTATAATAAAAGGAGAATTTATAGACATTTGGTATCAAACACATGAAAATGCTAGTTTCGACCAATTCTTAACATACATGAATTATGCATACATAATTGAATCTTGCTCACACTCTATCCTAACCATTCATCTATCCATGGGATTGACGTTCTGAAATTTTTATCATACAAAAAAATATCTCCCTAGTTTGTGCCTAACTATTATATTATCCTAAGAAGATTATTGTCATTTTATATATCACTATTTTCTCCATCTTGGCTAGTGATGAAAATAACTAGATGATACTAGTTACTAGTATTATCTGCCTTCACTAGAGGTGCCTCAAGTTATCCAAATAGATATTTTTCAAATTAAAACCCTTCCCTTGGGTCTTACCACATGTTTCTTATCTAAGTTGAGGTAAATGACACAAAGAGTTAGATATATAAACATATCAATCTCAAGGCTATTGATATCTAGAGATTACTTGTAAAAACACTTACAAATTGAGGAATACATGTAAAAATATTTGATTCACTAACCTAAATCATCTGAATCTAAAAACCCCTCAAAGGAACATTCACTAAACTAGGTTTGAACACCTAAAACAATGTCAAAGTTTCATATTTTAAAGTGCTAAAATCCAACAGGTTTACAACATTCTATCAAATCACTATCGAGCATATGTACACAAAGGTAGAAAAAATATGTGCAATTTGAGCCCTCTTCATAGTATTGGAATAAAAACTCTATGAGGAGTGGTTTGGGCTATCTAACCCATATTTATAAGCCATTTCTATAGGTCAATCAAGTGTCAAAAGTGGATCTCGGGTATCAAGGTGAAGGATGACAAATTTTAATATTTGCATGGGCAAAAACATCTAAAATTACAAAGGAAACATATTGACAAGCACACAAAATGATCTGTAGTGAAACATACTAGAAAAAACAGAAGATAGTTCCAACATATAATATACATATTCGATATTTATAGGTGTCTGTGTATTACCAAATATGTCTACGTGTAGACACATAAATGTGGTCATAGGTACTTGACAATGCTAATTCTTGATGCCAATCCTCTAATCATTTTTTTAATATTCGAGATCCACCATAAAAATAATTCAATGTCAAATGTTCAAGCTATCTAAAAATGCCTTTAGGTTATCTTTAGTTTAAAACATGTGTCATTGATCCTTGTAGATAGGTCCACTTTGTATACACATAATATTTTTAAACTTTATCATTTACTAATGCTTTCTCTCTTTCAATGACCTGTCAAGTTTCAATCTTTCTAAGTGTGCATCTTAAAGGGTGTACTAGGAAAGGGGTGGGTAGATCGATAGTGATTTACAAGAGACATTATTGTTTATCTATCATGTCTATTTCCATTACAATTCCCTCATACTTTATCCCCTAATTAATCTTCCTCCTTATAATCCCTAATTAAACTAAGAACTATCTTTCCTAACTATATTGGCCTAGGTCAATGTAGTATTTTTTGATTCCTACCAAATTTCAAACTAGGTCAGCTGCAGTCAATGTAGTTTAAAATTTATGGCATACACTTCACAACTAAGTTGGCCCTGGTTGACTTAGTTTGAGGTCAAACAATAAATTTTGAATTACATTGAAGTTGGCCAATGACATAGACTAAAATTTGGGAAGGGTTAGGATCATCTATCACTCTAAATACAAGTCCCATTTCAATCCAATAGAGAGGAACATTCATTTTTGTGCTATTATTGCTTATAATTCTGCTTAAATCTATATTTAGAGAAGCCTTTCTTAGATATTTTCTTGGAGGGAAAATATTATCATATGGAGTCTTGGATGAAATAGGAGGAGTCCTTTTATCCTAGATATTGATTCAACCATTGTGATCCTTACAACCACAATATCTTGTAAAGTACCAATGGCCAAGTGAGAAATTAAGGCTTGACATGTTTTATTCAAGGTAAGTATTTATAACCCTAGATATTTCATTTGATAGATAAATATTGCATAATTAATAGATCAAATGGATGTATAAATCCTTGTTTGAATCTCCTCCACACTTATACTTTGTGTGGCTATAGAGTTTTTCTAACTTTTCATTTCCCACTTTAGGTAACCTAAGCCCCCATTTTCCTACTATGGTTATTTACCCTCTTTAGTTTAATCATCCCCATTATTTGTGTTTCTAGCTTGGAAATACTAGATTAAATTGATATTAGAAGACTTAGTTATGGTTATTCCATAATACGGATTGCCTAGAGGCTTTAGAACCTTATTCATTGAAGTTATGTTATAATTGATCCTCTAGCTATGTTTAGTAGATCATTTGGTCATACCTCATAACTAAATACCAAAGGGATCTATTTGATTTACCTTATTTGATTTTGGATATCTTACATAGGATAAGATTCAGGTTGATCTTAGCTTGTTGCATGCATTTTGGTGAGTATGACATGAAATAACCATTAATTTTTTTCTTTTAATAAACTATATCAGTGCGGGTTCATGCAATGCCTTTTTCAATAAACTACGTTGATGTAGTTCAATCCACTCTAATTTATGTGTATTTTTTAGGAACTATATCAGTGTGGGTCAATACAGTCTTATTCCTATGTGTTTTTCCAGTATGCTATATTGGTGTAGTTTGATACAATGTTATTTATTTGTGTTTTTTCATCAAGCTAAATCGATACTTATTAATACAATCTTACACTCAAATCTTCATTATTTTTAATCAACTAACTATATCGGCCAAGGCTGATCTAGTTTTATGTATTAAGTTTTATTCTACCCAACTATATCGACCTAGTTTGATATAGTTCTATTTATTTATTTAGTCAACTTGGTTAAGCAACTAGATTTAATTATGTATCCAAAAAAAAAAATTTGTCAAATTTAATTTTATTTAAATAATGATATTGACCTTGTCTGATTTAGTTATAAATTTATTGTATCTCTCTATACAACTATATCGACCCTGGCCAATATAGTTTTGTGTTTGTATCCTTTATAAGAAACAATATTGACCTTGTCTTATCTAGTTTAGAATTCATATTTTATCTATATTTAATTAGATCGTATCAACCTACATCAATATAGTTATGTACTATGTGAACAACTACATTAGCCTATACCGATATAGTTATGTGTGTTTTGATTTCTCAACATAAGCAAGAAAAAATAAGATTTATTTTCAGTAATTAATCAATCATTTATTTTCAAAATTGATCACTTTTTAATTTCAACTCACTAAATGTTATAAATGGATTATCAACATTGATGTTCAACTTTTATTTTCTCTTTGTTTAGATTTCCCTAAAAACTATGTATCATAATTTTTAAAACTATTAACTACTATCATGAAAGGCTATGTGGTGTTGTGTTTACAATCATTATTTATTATTTAAAAACACCATGGCATGAGAGGCTTTCCTAAATAATCATAGCCATGATACAAAGCTAAACATAAACTTTAGTTTTCACATGCCTCATAGTATCTTGAAAATTCTTAAGAATCTCTTTTTATTGAACATTACGAATCTAACCATCTATCTAATTTTGTAGTGCATCAATTAGCGGTTAGCATGAGGAAGTTACTCTCAACTTACCCTTAAAATTGGGTTTAGTAGGCTATGAGAATGAAACTTTCTTCATATTCAATGCTCTAAAATATTGGGCCAACACTATTTAACGGACAAGCAAATATCTTTGAGAGCCCACAAATCAGTCACATCCTTTTAGTACATCTACCTTATCTTCATTTTGGATAAATTTTTAACAAAAATAGATAATTTTTTTAATTTAATATTTGCTATTATATTATATATTATATACTATATTGACTAACATCGATATAGTTATGTGTTGTGTGTTCTAACTACATTGACCAACACCGATATAGTTATTGTGTGTGAACATAATACATCAACCAAGTTTGATTAAGTCTATTGTGTTTACTTTTATTCTACCTCTATTTATCAGATTATATCGACTAGGACTGATACAATTTATTTATAATATTGTTAAATTTCCCTAGCTCTAATTACATCAACCAGGCTCAATATAGTCTATGTTTTACCCTTCAGTCAGTATAACTACATAAACCACAATCGAATAGTATATTTTTTTAAATCAACGTGTTTACTCTGACTACATCGACCAGGCTTGATATATTCTATGTTTTACCCTTAAGTTAATGTAACTACATTGACCATGGTAAATATAGTACATTTTATGATCAATATTTCTACTCTTACTACATTGATCAGGTTTGATATGTTCTATGTTTTACCCTTCAGTCTTTGTAATTACATCGACCATTTTCAATATAATACATTTTTTATCACTATTTATGCTAATCCTTTACTGACTACATTGATCATACTTGATATAGTCTATCTTGGTCAATATGGTGAATTAATATTTACTATCTAAACTACTATATCGTGTTAGGTTGATAGAGTTCATTTGTTGTAATCAATCACATAGTATATGAATTCCCCAATCCAATTAACATCATGATGTCACCTCTTAGGATCTTTATTTCTAGCTTCAACCCATTCAGATCCTACATGTGTTTTTATTTTCTTCTTGCATTATCCATCATAGAAGACAACTCTTCATGGTGTAATTTTTCCCAAAATCATTTTAGATCTTCTCAACCCAAATCTCGATATATTTCATCTTGTATAGTAGATCTAAAAAATCCTCACAGACAAATTTAGAATCATGATAATTATACACCTTATATCACTTTTACACTTTCTAAACCTTAATTCGTAAACTCGTCAAAAAATTTACATCAATATTTGGAACCTCACATTATGTTCCACTTATTACAACCAATGTTCAAAATCATCTTGTCACACCCATAATAAGAGCACTTGGCATTATCACTCCACAATGTAACATGGTTGAAATTAATCAACTTGAAGATCTAGATGATTATGAGTTTTTCAAGAATCTTTATGATAATACCATTTACACTTGTAACAAGAATAGTGGCTTTAACAATGTTCCTTCTTCTTCTATCACATTTGGAGAAATCAACACTAATGTTGGGAATCTTCCTCTCATTACCAATGTTGGCAATCCCTCTCCTAATACCTATAATCAAAACTAACATATTGATACAAATCAAATACTTGCATAAATGGTCCAATAAATGACCCTTATGCAAGCTTCCAATAGTTCCCAAATGCTCCAAATATAAAACCAAAATTTGAAAATGGCTAGTCAACTCAAAATCATCATAACTCAACCAAATCATAATTGTGTTACTCCTCCTCTTAGATATGCCAATGAAAACCTTATTCCTCACAAAAATAATTAAATGAAAGTAACACTCTAAGCCTATTAAATATGTTTGAGCAAGACTAAAAAAAGATGAATCAAATAGAAGAAAAAACACATATTTTATACCTTCCTAGAAATACCTCTTTTACTTGTCGATTCGAAGAGGTATGTACTCAGATTATAGAACTAGAGGTCTTTGATAATGTCAAATCCACATGTGGGAAGAATTTGCCCTTGTCTACACTTAATTTAGCTTGATAATTGGCTTGAGTATTAAGAAGCTCCTTAGGTATTTTGGCAAAGTAAGTTTAGGTTCAAGAAGATTATATATAATAGAGGGGGCACCTTCAATTTATAGACTTGTTGAATCAGTGAGTACCTTCCATCTTGATCTCCAAATAGAGGGCTAAGAATGAGTCCTCGCTTTCATCAATGTTGGAGGTTAGAAATGTAAGAGGGTATATTTAATGAAATTTGGAGTGTGGGAAGAAATTTGGAATAAAAGTGCAGTCATGACCCATTTTGGAGTGTTTAAGAGGGTGTAAGAAAGAGGAGTGTGTAAGATGGTGTAAGAGAGTATAAGATCTTGTTTCCACTCCTCTCATTTCCCATGTGATGTCACCAAGATGAGGTAATAAAGGTAATTTTAATTTTTAAAAATATAAGTTTCCAAAAAGCCATGGAATTTTGCAATAGAAAATGTTTAGGTTAATTAATCAGGTAATTAATTAAGCATTAGAAGAATATAGTATTTGCAATATCATTTGTCCAATTAATATCTTGTTCATTTGACCTAATAATAACCTTTGTAAATGATTTATTTGATTTTTAGAATAAATAGATGATGTGAAATGGTGTATTGACCCTAACTAATGAATGTGATTTTGAATGCACACATCAAGTGTGCAAAAAATGGATCAATTTGGTGATTTCTAGTTAAATTTGTATGTGATTACATAAAATCATTCTAATTACAATTTAGACATGGATGTGGTGAAAAGGAAGTGTCTACATTTTACCCATGTTTGAGAAGGCTTTACAAGACATAAAACAAAGTAACATCTTTTCAAATAATGAAAAAGTCATTAAGAAGAGATTTTAAAGATTAAATAATGTCATGTTTATAATCACTAAATTTATAGGCCAACGGATTTAGATTAATTCCCTAGAGGGCGTTTGATAATCCTTAGATTCCCCCTTGAGGAAATAGTCAGAAAATGATTTAAATAGATCATCCCTTGAAAATAAAGAAGAAAATAGACAAAAATAAGAGTGAGATTAACCCATAGATAAAATTAATATAAATAATCTAATGCTTATATGCTTTGATTTCTAATGTGAATAGAGTAAAAAAAATGATTGGCCCCAAAGAGTGGGGATTGGGAAGGATGCATCCAAAGATAAGTAGCACACTTTAACATACCCTAAACAAGGTGAAATTTGTGGGCTTAGGGAAATGATCTATCCCTAAACAAGTTGCACACTTTGATTTTCCCTAAAGAGAATGAAAACTATGAGATTGGAATTGGAAGAAAGATGAATTAATTGAATTGCTTGAAAGAGAGGAGAATTGATTGACTAATGATTTTCCTTATCAAGGTGGATTTACTTATTGATTAAATGATTTTTCCTAGCAGGCCGTATTTAATTATTGATTAAATGATTTGCTCTAGTAGGCCAAATTTGATTGTTGATTAAATGATTTGCCCCAGCAGGGTAGATTTGATCGTTGATCGATGTAATTGATTTGATTGATTAAGTGGAAATCCTAGCTTAAGGATTGAATCTGCTAGACAAATTAAAAATGAGATAAATGACGCAAATGAAGGTGCGATTGGTATAACGGCTTTTCAAAGATTGAATAAGACACAAAAAATTAGGCACTTAAGAATGCTTAAAGGTAATGAAAGAGATTATTGGAAGAAGACAATGATGGTTAAATAAAAATAATATAATGGTGGTTGATCTAAATCTAGAAACTAAATGTAACTGAGCATTGCCTACTTAGTCCAAATGGACTTTAAGCCAATGTAGTTATCCCAAAAATTAGGAGAGAATATGATGAGGAATGGACTAGATGATAATCCAATGTTGACAAATGTGTATAACTCTTTTTGATATGCTTAATTGGAGATGTAGTCTTGATTATCATATATATATCTATAATGTTTAATTGTTGATTTGATCATGGAAAATGTGATGATGCAATGTGGTCAAAGATGACTGAGATGATGGGATTAGATAATAGATGATTTTACAAGGGTATAAACTACCGCTGCAACATTTCCATAGAAGCTACCAATACTTAATTTTTGATATAACACAAAATGGTATGCATCATGATATAAAACACTATGATGACCTAGTCACAGTGTGTGTAAGGACCAACCCCTGATCTAATAGACAAATGAAAACAACACACCAATGATATGAAACATCGTAATGATAATGCTAACTATGTTGATGGATGGAATCGAGTAGAAGTGCATGAAAAGGAGCACCATGATCATGACCTCATTACCACAATGGACTAAGTCAAGGCAAAAAGGAAACAAACAAGCAAGTAAGCAAACACAAATAAAAATAAGAAACAAAAACATCTTGTTATTTAACCAAGTTAAATAATCCACTTGATAGGGTCAATGATATTAATAATTAGATGGTGACCCCAAGCAAGGATGCATGCAAGATGGGACAAAGTGGGAAGAAAACATCCCAAAATAAACTATGAACTTGAATTGCCCCAAATAGGGTGAAGGTTACGAGCTTGAATTGGATTGATCAGATTTACCCCAAATAGGGTAGATTATGGAAGGATACATCCCAATAATATTTTTGACTGAAATGATTGGATTAAGGATTGTTGACTAGATTTTAGGAGAAGATGAATGTTTTTGAATTTTGAGGGCTTTATATCTCTTCTAGAGATTGTCAACCTTTTCTAATTTTTGAGGATTTTTAAGATTTTTGTAATAAGATATTTATGAATATTTACCAAGTAGGATGCCCAAGGGGACATAAACAAATGTATAATGGAACCATCAAGTTAAAAAAAATGACCTTAGTTAGGGGTTAAATTTGATAACTCACAAAATGGTGAGAGTGTCACTTAAATTACTCAAAAAATGGTGAGAGTATGGAATGTAGGTGGTCGAGTTCACCTTAAAAACTTAGCATTGCCTACATAGTTTGAATAGATGTCAATCCACTATAGTTCAACTAGAACGGGAGATAATGATGAATGAAGCATGAATGGATAGTATTGGATAAGAATAGATGGCAATGATGAAAATGAGTATGAGTCTCTAAGGACCATGTCACATGAGAACCAAATGTGTCAAGTCATTAAAGTGTCATGTGGGTAATATGTTAAAATGTTCCCCAAACAGGTCTCAATATACCTTCTACTTCTGTAACAAGTTTAAGATGGGAAGATTGATGATCACAATAATATGGGTTGGGCCGAATAGGATTGAATGGCCAAAATTTTTGGAATGGAATGATTTTCAATACAGATGAGGTTGCCCCAAAGTGTCAAGGTAATTGCAGATAATAAATTATTTATGCATGATGCCATAACTTTGGTTTTTGTCATAGTACTTGCCCAAGGCACCACAAACATGGTTTTCACCATTAGATAAATTATTTTTTTTCTACTTTGATTAATTTGTATTTTTAATTGATTTTTTTATTTGTAGCATCTCAACTCAATGGAATATTATGAGATGCATAATGCAGATACTTTCTTGTCTAACCAATACCCACTTGAAATAGTTACTCTACTACGATGTTGTTGTAAATGTGAAATACACTTTTGTTGTCATGATTGTCATCATTGGTTATTTTTTCTGTTTCCTCCAAACCTATAGATAAGATGTCTTCATAGCCTCTATAAAAATGAGTATCGCTAAGAAGGGTAAAAAAGGATAGGCAATGGATAAATGATTTGATTTGGTAATGTAATATAGGAGTTAAATGGATAATAGGATCACAATGGAATGTATAATTATTGGGCGGGATTTCTAGTTACACACATGGTTGCTAAGTCTAGATTCAACATGATTTTGGTTGTGGTGGGGCCAAAGACCTCTGGAAATTCTCTCAATAAGGCCATAATATTTTTCTGTTGTTTAGGCCTGAGAGATGTTGCAATTTTAATATGTTATGGATTATTGGTTGTGTCAATATTGACTTTAATAATGTCTTCATCAAGCAATAAGGAACTAATTGGCTCAGCTATTAGCACCTTGAAGAGATTTTCACCCAAAAAAACTTAGCTATTTTGATTGTCCCATAGTGCCTCAAATAAGGTTTCACTAAGGGACATTGACCTTTGATTTTGATTATTGTCTAGTACCTCAACAAGGTTTCACTAGAATATATTGAGTTTAGACCTTGATTTTCCCCTAGCAGCTCAAACAAGGTTTCACTAGGATATTATTCTATTGCATGAATGTTTCCTTGATTTCCTAAAAATTCTACCATTGAGATGTTGCCATGGAAAAAGATCAACAATGTGTGATTATATTGGTCCTTATTGATGTTTGTGGGAGGTGGTATGTCAATTTAATGGATAGAATGGTTAACATTAAAAGGATATGTAATGTTAATGGAAAGGGTAAAAAGTAGCATAATCCTCGTAGAAGTTACTAAGATAACTTGTGTAGATACTGAAGAAAACATCCTCAAAAAGTGTGGAAGGATCATAAATGTTTTCAAGTGGATCTGCAAGGAGTGTGTAGCTGATGTTATTATATCTACTAAGGTATGTTTATTTTGAGGTTGATTCTGACTCAAGTGGACCTAATAAAAGTGTATACCAATGTCATAATATCCACTAATATATTCTACTTTTGAAGCTAATTCTAACTCAATGGGATCTGAATATGATGTCGAGACTGACATTGATTCTACTTGTAATGTTAAATTTGATATTGGTTCTAGAATGGAATTTGATTTTGATATTAGTTCTAAAATGGAACTTGATTTTGATATAGGTTCTAAAAATAATGTTGGTTCTAAAATGGAACCTATTTTTGATGTAAATGTAACCGCAAAGAGGGATTATTGGATTATGTTGCCCACAAGTAGCTTATTCACCTTTTGCTTAGAAATGAAGGATTTGGAATAAAGAAATTTTATAAAATGGGGAATTTGGGGCAATGGATTAAATATAAACTTTTGGTCAATAATGGGTTCTTCAAAGATGGGCTCATTAAGGAGGGTTTCATCAAAGGGAGATTTTTCAAATAAAGGCTCATCAAATATGGGAGGTTGGTCTAACAGTGACTCATCAAAGATTGACTTGTCAAAATGGGTGGTCTGACAAAAATGTCAAAGATGGGTTGATTGTCTTGATCTTGCTTTGAAAGTGAACGTATTTGATTGTACTTGGGAAGGGTATTATGACATATCCCAATTGAGTAGTTATCATACCTAGAAACACTTGGGTCTTCAATAGATAATGTCTCTTG
The DNA here is from genome assembly GCA_037957365.1 of Torreya grandis. Classification (NCBI taxonomy): domain Eukaryota; kingdom Viridiplantae; phylum Streptophyta; class Pinopsida; order Cupressales; family Taxaceae; genus Torreya; species Torreya grandis. The sequence continues at coordinate 1,454,771 of JARHVA010000488.1, forward strand.
AAGGGGAAATGACATAATAGGTATTTCTTGTTAGCTATGTTGTGGCTCTAAGGTCTAACTGGATTTTGGAAGAAAGGATGAAATCAATAGTAGATGCCAAATCGAGTAGCTGTTGGCTAAATTGAGAGAGTTGCTCCATCACTTTTTGAGTAAAGATCAGTGATGCTAGAACATGATTATCATTATGGGATACCATGACTTGAATTAACCTTGGATTAATGCCCCCAAGAAAGGATACATGCAAGGGGATGGGATTGCAAGAAATTGGCCCTAATGTGGTAATACTTGGTTTTGATTGAAATGGGCCCAAAAAGGGCAATCTTGATCTTTGATTGAAATGAGGCCCAAAATAGGGTGGTCTTGATCTTTGATTGAAATGGGCCCAAAGAGGGTAGTCTTGGTTTTTGATTGAAATGGGGCTCAAAATAGGGAAATCTTGGTCTTTGATTGAAATGGGGCCCAAAATAGGGTGGTCTTGGTCTTTGATTGAAATGGGCCCAAAAAGGATGAACTAGATTTTATTAGATGGCCCCAAGCAGGGAGGATAATTGATTTGATTTGATTGCCCCAAATAGGGCAAAATTATTTGGACTAGTTTGACTTGATATGATTTAATTTTTTGATTGGCTTTTATTAGACTTAGTTGAAATGGTCTTGATTTGATGTTGGAAATTAATGTTTGATTTGGTTAAGTTGTTTTGATTTTATCAATCTCAGATCGGATTTGAAATTTGATTTTAAATGGAAGAAAATATGGATGTTACGACTATTTGTCATTCCCAAATGACGTGTGAGTGATTGAATGGGAAAACAAGATATGATTTGGATGATTGATCTGGAATTCACATGCCTTGGTCAAAATAGACTTGTTTTGACTTGCAACTGGACCTTGGTCAAAGTTGACCTAATTGGATTTTGAAGTTGAAATTAGCTTTCATAGATTTCTAATGTTTAATTGGGGCTGGCAATGCAAATGTTAAAGTGGAATAGTTCAATCAAAGTTTGTCAATGCAAGTATCCAAATAGGAAAGGTTTCTAAATCAAACTTGTTTCAAAAAGGGTGCACATATATTGGTATATCAAATGTTTTCAAGTGTTTGTGTCTCACAAATAATGTAAGTGTTCAATGTTTGGATCTTTAAAGTGTTTGAGTTTGGACTTGACTTTGAATTGCTTATCTTGGAAAATTGATTTGTGAATGTAGAAAAAGAATTTGATTGTTTAAGAATTTTTGAACTTGGAACGTTTGTCCTAAGTTTTTTTATTTGATTTTAAAATTTAACTTAGGCTTTGAACAAGTTCATTTTGGAATGTTGGTTTGATTTGAAATTGTGTAAATTTTGGATTGAAATTGTGCTTTAGATAATGTTTGACTTGCATTTGTTCTTGAACATTTGACTTCAATTAAGCTTGATTGGATTAAAACAGTTGATTTAATTGAACCTTAGAAGAAGAGTTGACTTGTGTTTGAATCAAATTAGGTGTTAGGTTTGGAGTATAATTAAAATGTGGTTTTGGATTGATTTCACATTGGAATTAGAATTTGATCAGAATTAGGGCTAGTTCAAAGCGGGAAGCATAATGACATGGTTTAGACAAGAGGAGAGTGCATTTGGAAAAATTTTAACATGACATCTAGGAGTTTGATATGGAAATTTTTTGGCATGATGACATTTAGAAAGGAGTTTGAATAAAATTTGGGTTTTGAATTTTGATAGCATAATAGGTAGAAAGGAGTAATTTTTTACCCAAAATTTGGGAAAAGTAACACCTCTTTGCATAGGTGTCTATGGAATAAGTTTGAGACTTGGTTTAGTTTTAAGACTTGGTTTAGTGTTAAGACTTGGTTTTGAACATACAATGGGGTTTGACACAACATCCAAGCAAATAACATTTAAGTACACGATCCTAACTTAGTGGTAAATCATGATTGCATTGCAATCACTAAGCCTTCAATATACTTGCTCTGAGAGGAAAATTTAATAAAGTTTTAAATGTAGGTTAAATACCTATCATCTTTCGAAATCCATACATGATAAGCAATCTTTCGGCGGGGGGGGTGGCGGGGGGTGTTACCTTTGCATCCCTGCATCAGTGAAGGTTTTACAGCTAATAGGTCTTAATCTAAAGTTTTTGTTGGCTTACTAGATGGTCCCAGGATGGACACAAAATTTGTCAAAGAAGCGATCCAAAACTGGGTTGTTCACAAGAGGATACATCTCCTATCGAAGAGGCTCTTGGATTCTTTAAGGGTGGTGTTTAATGGCTTAGCGTTAGGGAAAGACCCTTTGCTTTCACAAAACCCTTTATGGGGAATTTTGTTATGACCTAATGACACTTTCCTTCCATTTATATCCTTGTCAAATGAACAAGGCCAATACGAATGTTGGGATATCAACCCCCAGTCACCACACCCTGAAGACCCGTGAGAAGCCAATGACCCCTAAATCGGGTAGCCTAAAATAAAATGGGAAGGTATCACTATTTTTTATTCACAAGAATCCCAATATGGGTGAGCAAAGAGCATACTTAGGAAAATCTCCCAGGATAAAAATAAATGGTTATCTTCATGTTTTTGGTTCATCCAAACAAGGGGAAAGCATACATGTGAAGGAACTATACAAACACACACTTCAAGAAGCAAAAATAAACTAGACAAGTGCGAGAAAAGAAATGAATTGGAAATGAATAAGGTTTAAACCCAAATTGAAGTGTTTGTTTGTTTTAGACCCAAATTGAAATGTTTGGAAAACATTAAAAAAAAAAAAAAAAAAATTTTGAATCTCTTTCACTAAGGACCTTCAATAAAGTGGTTAAAAGTTTGCAATGTGATCTTTGACTAGAAAACCCTATGACAAACAAGTTAAAATCCTAATACATTCTTTCTGATGGGCAACTTATAATAAAACATATTAGTACCCTCATAGTTTCTATTTGTGAAAAATATATATATAATGAAGATAAATTAACTCAAAATTCAAAAAAATCATGAGAAAACATGTTCTTTTAAAAAAACCACCCAAAATGGAGCTCGAATGAGGAAGAACAAGCCTTAATAAGTTGGGTTGCTAATCACAGTACAAATCCATCATTTTCATCCACCCTTCCATTATTTCCATTCACATTTCCACCATTTTCATCCACATTTCTATTGGTTTCATCCACATCTCTGTTGTTTTACTTCACATTTTTGTTGTTTTCCCAAAACACAGAAAACATAATACATAGGGCATTTCTATCGATATGCAATATGTTTTTGTTGATGTGTAGTACATTTTCACCGATAATAATAGCCTGTAAAAACATAATGAAATAGAAAATGGAGAGTGATTTCAACATTTTTATAGATGAATCCACCAATACACGGTACTTTTTTGTCGATTTGACCTAGAACGTAAATTATAAAGCTTTTGAAGGAAATAAGATGAATTAAGCTAATGATTAGGTTAGTTCTTTCAATTAGAAGAATGAGAAGGGTCTAGAAGATTTTGTGGGTTGCATCGTGTCCCACTGGGAGTGCCATTATGTGAGAGAGGAACCAAAGAGGGTTAATTCGATCATAAGTGAATACACATCAAAAATGATTGAATGAAACTAACACCCTAATCCTACTCACTATGTTTGAGCAAGACAAAACAAAAGATGAATCCATTAGAAGATGAAACACACATTTTATACCTTCCTTAAAAGACCTCCTTTACTTGTTGGTTCGAAGAGGCATGTGCTTGGATTATAGAACTAGAGGTCTTTGGCGATGTCGAATCAGCGTGTGAGTAACATAACCTCTTATTTGTACTTGATTTGGCTTGAGAATTATGAAGCTTCTTAGATATTCTGGCAAAGTAAGTTTAGGTTCAATAAGCTTGTCTATAATGAAGGGGAACCTTCAATTTATAGACTTGTTGAATCAGTGAGGACCATCCATCTTGATCTCCAAATGGAGGGATAGGAATGAGTCCTCACCTTCATCAATGTTGAAGGTTGGAAATGTAAGAGTGTCCATCTAAGGAAATTTGGAGTGTAGAAGAGTTTTGTAAGAAAAGTACAATCATGACTCCTTTTGGATTATGTAAGAGGGTGTAAGAAGGTGTAAGAAAATGTTTCCACTCCTCTCCTTTCCCATTGACTTTCTCGTGTGATGTCACCAAGATGAAATAATAAAAGGATTTTTTATTTTAGAAAATAGAGGTTTCTAAAAAACCATGGAATTTTGAATTAGAGAATGTTTAGGTTAATTAATCGGGTAATTAATTAACCATTAGAGAAATATAGTATTTGCAATGTCATTTGTCCAATTAATATCTTGTTCATTTAACCTAATAATAACCTTTGCAAAGCATTGATTCAATTTGTAGAATAAATAGACGATGTGAAATGGTGTATTGCCCCTAACCAGGAATGCACCAATGTGATTTGGAATGTGTACATCGTGTGGAAGAATTAGATTGATTTGGTGATTCTCGATTAAATTTGCATATTATTACGTAAAATCATTCCAATTACAATTTATACATAGATGTGGTGAAAACGAAGTGTCTATAACCCCTTCCATCATATTTTTTATATTCATCTACTTCACTTCAAGCTACATTTTGCCTTCCTCTACTAGATAGTGACTTTTGATTGTCTGATGATCAAGATGTAAGGGATGATGATTGCCTTGATCCTTTCCCGCATTTCTCACATATTCAAGAGAGAAGGTACAGTCACCTATGCTATACATTAGGGAAAATTCCCCTCTTCCATAATATTTTGGTGAATGTTGAAGGAAAATTTTTGATGGACAAGAATGGAGGGTAATTGATAATTTTTGTATTGTTTAATTAATATATATTTTTGTTAATGCAAATATTCAAAGTCCAAGGTATCCTCTTTTGTCAAAAAAGTGGTAAGGTAGTGCATAAATATCCCTAAAGACTTCATGTGTAAGTGGAGACATTGGGTCATCAAGAAGATTAGGGACATGTGGAAAGAGTTTATTTGATGAGCACATGATTTATTTTTGTATTAAAATTTATCTTTTAGGTTAATATGATTTTTTTATTTTAACATTTAAACATTTAGATTAGTGCTAACTTTATTTTGTTCCATAAAAAAGTATGTTTAATGTTTGATGTAGGGCTTTCCATATTCTGAGGTAAGAGAGGTTCATGGTTGGGTCATTGATTCTTTGAGGGAACAAAACAAGAAGAAAGAAAAAAGATTCACAAAAGACAAATGGAGTCCATGCAAGTATGGAATATATTTTGTTGAATTTGAGGTGAAACTTGGTTTTAAAACTACTTCAAATTACAAGTGTTTTGGTTGAAAGACATTAAATGGTAAAATAGTAGACTTGAAAATATGTGTCATTCACATTATTTGCCCTTGCAGGCCCAATTGTTATGAAGAGCTATGTAGGGTAGACTATGCGCCAAGTTGGAGTATAAGGAGGATATGAAGGAAAGGAAAGTGATTCATCAAAGACAAATGGAGTGCAAGCATGGATTATTATTTTGTTGATTTGAGGCAAAACTTTTTTTGAAACTACTTCAAATTACAAATGTCTTGGTTGGAATAAATTAAATTGTAAAACAGCCAACTTGCAAACATATTCCATTCACGTTATATGTACCTACAAGTCCGACTATTATGAAGAGCTATGTAGGATAGACTATGCACCAAGGTGGAGGATGTAGAGAGCATGAAGGAAAGAGGTGAAATAACTTAATAGCAAGTAGTTGCCAAGTATGATTTAAAAAACCAGAAGTAATCCATCATACATGTGCAATAGTTATACAAGAAGAATACATTCAACATGTAAGTATTGTTTTATTATCATTTTCATTTTGAATTTTATGGTATTGGATTTATTATTTATAAGCTCTATAATTTCTAACATCTATATTTTAATATTTTGCTTTGAATCATATTAGGGGAAGATGATAATGGTAAACCTATATTGGATTGAAAAATGGATCACATTAGAAAATACGAATATGTGCACCCAAAAATAATATTTGGCAATTTAAGAAAGCTACCAAAAGTGCTTATACAAATCAAAAATATATTAATTTGCACAATTTTTTAAAAAAAATGTTAACAATATATAAAAAATTCGTGTTTAAAATTTGGTGGGAACTTCCACATGGTAATACGTACTTTATCACCTCCTTTAATCCTAACAAATTAATATATTACATTATCAGAATTGTGTATTAAAAACAATAACATATTGCATATGTGGATAACTATTTTCAACTCCTTTTTGACAAACACTTTCTTGTATAACACAAGATTACAAAGTGACACCATTTTTTATGAACTCTAATCCTTATGACCCTCTACAACATTACTTCTTCATCCACTCTTATAACACCTAACAAAATTTTAATAAATCTCTCTTATCAATTGATAGTGTTATTGTTGGGCTATCAATGTCTGAAAATAATATTTTACTCATAATCAACAATATAGGTTGTGTTTTTTATTTCAAATACAAAGGTGGCAATTACACATGCAATATCAGTTTAATAGATCCTTAAAAATTAAATTCAAAATATTATTACAACCACATACTTCTATTAAGGATAGATGCAACCCTTAAACCCCATTCCACTTACACTGGAATATTGAAATCATACAAGTACCAATTTTTCCCCTATCAAATTTTACAACCCACAAGAATTTTCGAAATACTTTTTCATTTGTTTTATAGGGTTATGGTTTCAAAATTAGGGTTAATGGTCTATACTCACCAATTTATGTGTTTAAAATAGATGCATATTTTAAGACTTAATTTGTTTTACGTTTTATATTTATGGTTTATATATTATTGAATTATGTTTATGTTTTTCAGAATCTCTTATTATAATTTTTCAATATGTAGCACAAACACATCCATCCAATGTAATTGTTATGATGAGGGATGGGAGACAAATGTGGGTCGAGGCATTTGGAGTTGGGGAGGGCAAGGGCCTCCAGATATAGAAGTATGATGACTACAAACCCACCATACGAAGCATTTGCAAATAGCAATATAAACCTCATAAATATGGTACAATGTGATTTGAACCTTAGAAACACAAAAAAAGCTACAACGCATCTACCCTCAACACAATTGTGTCGCCACGCTAGACACCACCTCCAAGATAATTAAATAATTGTGTAGCATTATCCAATTGATAGGTTAAATGTACTCAATGGTGATGTTAGTCAATCAATAACAACAAACATTATAAAGTGAGACAAAAATCACGTTGTTAATAGAGTCGATGACTTAAGTCATTGTTTGTATGCCTACCATTGAGCACACTAACAGCTGGATTTGAGAATGCTTATTGTTGGCTTTGTTTTTGCATTGTAATTTGGACAAATAATTCATGTCTTGGGTTACCATATAATATGAGCATGTTTAATTTATTTTGTCATCTTTAGTTAAGTGTTCTTAGAATTCAGGTTATCTTGGTTTTAGTCACTTGTGAAGTATATGTTTTTGGTATAAATCTGATGTTTCCATGGTCTAATATATATATTTTTTTAAATACGTTTGAAAAATAACTAAGTAATAAATTTATTTGAATCAACATTTCGTACCCACTCGAACAATCCATCATCAAGATTGATGTGATAAAAAAAATAAACTTTAAACTCTTTAGATAATTCAAATCAAATGCATATTACCACAAAGAATTCATTAAAAAAAATTAATATATCAATCATTACAGAAATTATTAAATGCAACTAACCATTACAAAAAATATTAAATATCACTAGCCATTAGCAAATATTAAATACATGCAAACATTAATTAATTACCATCAATGCTTTTGTCTTCTGCCTTGAGGCTTGTTACTATGTAAGCCCCAGTTTTGTCGACTTTGTTATTTACCATCTATGCTTTTGTCATTTGCCTTGAGGCTTGTTTGAATGTAAGCACCAATTTTGTTGGCTTTTTTATATATAATATAATTCTTTATATATATATATATATATATATATATATATTTATTTATTTATTTTGTTACAATGTATTTTGCATTGGATCAATAGTAATTCGCTATAATAGTAGAAGGTATCACAATCATCAAATAAATCAAATATACATGAATTTTTTTTTTAAAACCAAAAAATCTTCGCTATGACACATAAGTAATCATTTATGGTAAAACCAAGTGTCCGTGCCTATTGATAATCTTCAGCAAACCAAGAAAAATAAGAGCCATTTTGTCAGCCTCGTGATATTGGGGAACCACCAAAGCAATAAGCTTTATATTTTCATGATCAAATAAGAACGTAGTAAACAGTTATTTCATACATAGAATATAAAACAAAATTGATCTTCAAGCATTTTCCAAAGCATGTTTCCACAGAAGGCTGAAGTACAAAAGGAGCACAAGTATATTTGGTAGAGGCTTGTTAATAAGTTTGATATCTATTCTTTTCATCTTCGATCAAAGCAGTTTTGCGAATTCAAAATAAAATCCCTCCAAGTAGGAGTACCCACTCTGACCTTCAAAATTATGCCCTGGTGATTCTTATTATGACACCATTACCACTTCATTTACAAGTCAGCATTAAATATACATCTATAGTAGTTGAATGTAAATTTCTCTGCAACATGCCCCAGCCTATTATTTTCCTCATGATATTCCCTGGTCTTCACCACTAAGGCTGCCTGTCCATTGTGGCCAAAATTTGCATATGGCAGCCAACTGATTGCCCTGGTCAATTATTTTGCAAAATTTCATAGTTAAGTGAAAAACAACCCAACTCTGTACTGAAAATTTCTGTTCAAAGTAAATGTTACGTTCTTTGCTAAGTGATTATGCAAAAATGATTATTGTCAACATGGAAAAGGAAAAGAATAAAAATCTCTCCACAATCTATATTTTTACAATAAAATGCCATCAAACTTGACCTCAACCTGTTTATTTAAACATGACATGATGACAGCGGTCGGAACAAATAATGCTTCCAAACCTGAAATTGCTAATAAAAGACTCGACAATATTGGACTCGGGAACAAGGACATTATAGCTGGTCTTTGTGAGGTCTAGGCCTCCACAGGTTTCCTTACGAATTATCATCCTGAAAAGCAACTGAAACTAATTTAACCATGCAATGGCAGGAAAGATGTCATCAAGTTGGAAGACCTTGTTGGTCAGGTTCATAAAATCCTGCAAGTGCAGCAACCAATATCCAAAGCATTAGCAGAGCCAATATGATCCCCCTTAATATGTGATTTCTGCTAACATCTTGTGAGAGTTCAATCTCATAGGAAGTTCCTTCATCGTCCTCATGATCATCTTTGCCGAGTGATGATTTTCTGTTTGTAACAATATCTTTGTCATCGTCAAAGCAGACTCTAGTACAGCAGGAACATGTACAATCACCACCTAAAAAGGATGGGACTGACTCGAGGTATTCAGAAAGTATCCTTCGATAATTATCTCCAAGAATGTGTAACTTCTCACGTGTAATGGGCTTCAAAACCTGAAAAAATGATGATCAAGTAAGTTTTCACAACACGAGATACAGACAGGAAAATGCAAAATATTATACTTCTTACATATCAAATGCAACCAAAAGCAGAACGTATTTTCATAACCTAAGGCATTTTTTATGCAACACATAATGAGCTATGTGATATACCATAGCTTAAGCAAAATCGTATGTGAAGAAATAGAATTTGGCCTCGTGGTGTACGTTGAATTGTGAGTGCTGCAGAACTTCCATGAATAAGCATTTAAAATTTACATCTTTATAGTTTAAGAAATCTGTAGGTGAAGGGAATCAAGGGCCTTCACAAGATATTTTGTAGCTATATATGAAATTGACTTGAGGAACGATAACATTCATCTTATGCCAGAATTGAAAACAATTTTCAAAACTTCTAAATTTTCTAATGAAAAATCATATTTGTGGACATCATCTATAAGAAGAGGCACATGATATCATCATAGTGCATTTGATCGTCCACTGGTTTGCAATTAGTAGATAACAGATATTAAGTGCTCTGTGATCTTTGTCTGTAAAATAGATTGACTTCCACATTTGATAAAGAATTGATTTATGCTTCATGACTCCAGATTTGGTTCTGACACATCATCTGCATTAACGTTTTTGGGTGTGTGTTAACCTTGACTGATGCCTTATCATTTTCAACATGTGGCATCCTTCAAAAATAAATAAAGTCTGGGTTTTCCCTAAGTCAGAATTGTAAATAGTGACGAGGGTTTACCAATTAGATGTGAGTTTAAAGGGATCGGCTATTCCCGATTACACCACCTGAATCTAAGTTAAATCATTCTTATTTTATAAAGTGCCGTTATTTGGTAATTAGCCCCCTCGCATCTCATCTTTCTGGGTGTGAGTTTTGTGGTTCTATCCTTCCAATGTAATATTTGTTAAGTTCTTTCCTAGTATCAGAGCAGGCCAATCCCTATGGAGTGATGACATTTGTAAGTAGATGTTTGCAAATGCAAAGGCATGGGAATTGTTAGGCAAGTTTGTCGCAAAGCACAGAACTGTAAATTGATGCAGACAAGTGGAAGTTTATTTTAAAATTCTGATCTCGTAATGTGCTTGTATCAGCAAGAGCTATAACAAATATTCATCTGCAAAATTCCATTGACGGGTCCCTGAGATATTGCCCCAGAAAGTTTTGGACAACCAGAACTTCTTTTGATTGCAGTAAGAAAATGGACTATTTTAAAAATTAATTTCTGTGGATTATTCTCTTCTGAAAAAAAATTTGTTTGCTGAATTTCATGGCAGATTTGCAAAGATATCAACCTTGAAAGACATTTCTAAAAACTCTCTAATATTTTGAATAAGGTTGAATTTTAAAATCTAATAAGGGTCTTAGTATTGCACTTTTTCTAGTTCGGCCATTTAAGCCCTCAATTTTTAGAGTCAAAGTTCAGTCATTTTCCCCTTGAAAATCAAATTTGCCCAATAGCAGCACGCCAAGTGGCACCCTTGTAGGTTCCTCAGCACCCTATTTATATTTTGCGTCTACCGCTTTCTTGGTGTGAGTTTCTTTGTTCTATCCTTGCAATAGAGTGTTTATAATTCTTTCAATATGTCAATTGGCAAACTTGAAGCAGAGAAGTACCATAGAGTTTCAAGATATTTTTATGTTACCAAACATTCAGTTTAGCAAAAAAAATGCAATTTTATTTGTTTCTAAATCAATAAATACAAGAATATAATCTTTCTAGATTCAGTATCCATGCCCAAAAGTATAGTGCCACATATTTAAGTTTTTTCAAGCAAATAGGATTACTAATATTTACTATTTAGGATAATCCTCCCAAGAAATGTCACATTCTGCCAATGGTTTAGGTCCCTTTTGGCCTCTCACTAACTTGAACGATAAACTTTAACTAGCAAGTGGCTCTTGCTAATAAAGCTGGCTGGTCCTTCAACGAAATTCAAGGCATTCACAGATGGTGCTTTGAGAAAGAATGTAGTAACACACAATGCTGAGGCTAAAAAAATTTGCAGTATTTTAAAGCAAAAATAACTAAATTTTAAATGATTGAAAAGGGAAATAATTAAAAATTAAATGTAATTCATAATTTGACTTACCTTTATCATTGTATGGTTGTCTAATGTGTTCATAGTTTCAATTGTGGAGGGTGCAAAGGCTACTTTCGACAAAACCCAAGAATACAAAACTAAAGAGAACAAACAAACAAACACAAGAAGGCCAAGATAATTGGTGATATGTGGATGGGATGTACTTTAAAATTTGGAAAGATGGGGTGACAAGTAAAATAACTGATTCTTATGTCTTTTTCTAAGGTTTCACCCCACAAATATGATTACTTAAACTTTGAGCTGCATTAGGAATTGTCCCAATTGCTGTCTAGTATGGAGTACCCTTAATATCTCTGCATAGAGACGTGCAACAATATTGACTTGATCAATTGCATTTTCCTTGTTTCCATTCCAGTAGTCTATTTCTCCATTCCAGCCTTGCAGAGCATATGCCATAGATTTGTAATCACTGTATATACCATAATACAACAAAGAAGTGAATAAAAGAATGTCATTTTCTGCCTATGATATGGCATACCTAGGTTTGAGTTAAATTATATTTTTATGTTATAAGGGCTTTCGATGTCATGGATGTTGACTTCAGCCATCACACCTACCCCTTCTATATGTGTGTGTTGTCTTGAGCTGTTCAAGATCTCCACCGTGTGTCTATTGTCAAGTCATGTCAGGCCTGCACTTGGAGAACATGTACATCATGTTCATATATATTAATGAAGGCATTATATTCCATACTTTGACGTGTTCTTTTATAATGTAAGTATGACTGTTTATGTCACTACAGAGTTTTTAGTTTGTGTATATCGTTGTTCTATTTCTGTTTGTATTGCATACGTACATTTTTTGTGAAATTGATGTTTCGAGTCTGCAGCCAATGTCAATCAGCAGTGTCATCGTCATTCATCCTCATCATCTCATAGTGTTGTCTATGAGCATCATCATAGCAGTGCACACCCTCTATCACTGTTGTATAAAGTAGTGCAACCTCTATGAAGCCAATTATAGATGACAGGACGATTCGTTGGAAGAATACAGACTTCTCTACCATCTGGTCATGAACAATTGTTCTCCCAAAAGCAGAAAACACAGGTTCCAGCTGACCAAGTGTTTGACAACCTGATATGCAATGAATACGTCAAATGATCATTCTGCCTAGTTTTCTGGCATGTCACTACACTGACTTGAAGAATCCCATAGAAGAGCAACAAAATATATGACAATGCTATAAAAGACTATATAAGAAAAGAGCAAGAGATAAAGAAAGGCACAAAGCAAGGTCAGAGAATTGATGAGATTTGTCTCCAAAGCTCACAAGAACTAGCTAATAGCTATCTCCGGGACGAGTTTGGAGAGGACAAGAAGATCTGAAAGACCAGCGGAAAAATTAACAAGAAAGCAAACATTGTTGAAGGCCGTAGAGGAGATATTGTTAGTGATGACGAAAGAATCCGCCCACAACCATTCTCACTGGTTACAATTAGATGTGAAAATAGAGATAGTAAACAAATTCCTTCAAGGATATCTTCATTTCTTTGCTTCTGATGAAACATCTAAGTGGACCAAATAGTTACCAATGGCTAAAAGGTGATACAATACTTTGTTTTACACAGCAACGAAAATGACACCCTTTGAGGCATTGTACAACTATCCTCTGCCATCCGCTACTACATATCTGCAGAAACACTCCCAGGTTGGAGCTATAGAAGATCACATTAAACATCAAGAAGTTGCACCACAGATTCTCAAGGATAACTTGGCCATACTGCAGAACAGAATAAAACAAGCAGCAAATCAACATAGAAGTGAGCATCGTTTTGATGACGTAGATTGGGTTTTCATTCATGTACAACCATACAAACAGATCTCTATGTCACAACAAAAGGAAAAACAAATTGGCTCCCGTGTTCTATGTCCCCTATAAGGTACTTTCCAAGGTTAACAAGCTCGCTCACAAGTTGGAACTATGTCCATCCTCGAGGATCCATCCAATCTTTCATATCTCGCTTTAAGTGATCGGTCACAAAATACTTGTACATAGTTACCAGAGTTGGATGATGAAAGCCAAATCATGTTGAAACCAAAACAAGTAATTGACAGGCGAGTCAAGCAATTGTGTAACAGAATTATCATGCAATATCTTATCAAGTGGAATAAATTGCTGATTGAGAATGCGACATGGGAGGACAATCATCTCATGCCTAGTAATTGAAAGGGAGTGGCATGTAAAGCCCCTAGTAGTACACAAGGAGTGGCATGTTAAGCTCCTAGTCGTACACATCATATGTCTGGATGGATTATGGAGTAGCTCACATGTAGCATGCATAAACTTCTGTCATGGTCAAGTAGAAGTTTCTACATTCTAGTAGTCAGCATCATTAAGGTTAATGTTGTTTCCCAAACCTAATTGAGCTATAAATAGGGGTTAGAATCATTAGAAATTAATTCGGCCATCATTAGTTGTGTGAAGTCATCCATGGTTAAGCATTTGGAAGGTTGCTCATCGAAGTGGCATGACTTTTTTAAATATTGTAAAGTAATTTTATGTGGGCACTAAAATTCTGCACAGTTCTGCTTCATTTCATGCATATATGGTTAATGTTACAGCTTTTTTGGGGGGGATTTGTTGTATGTCGTGTTAGTATCCTAACAACTAGAGTCAAATTCCATTTCTTGCATGAACATCAAGAGGGGATTACCGGGTGACCACATACTAAAAATCCTAGGGACAGATATAAATGAGCAAGATGCTAACCATAGCCTCAAATCAAGTAGACAATAATAAGTTTGCCATGCTCCATCCCCTTCAAAGGTAGAGCCAAGGATTCCCAAGGAAGTAGGGAAGACAAAAATACAAGGAGAAGAAAGAGACACTCAATCCCAAACCCAAAGCTTAGCACAAGGACGCCATCATGCCAAAATGTTTGATGTGAGAGGGAAAGAAATAGAGAGTAGAATCGCTATTATCACTTGTGTGATTCTTTTCAATGGAGTTGACTCTCCATAATGGCAAGATTTGGTGAAGGCTGTCAATATTACTCCTCAAGGATTCCAGGGCCCAAACTATGCAAAGTGACAATCAACTCTTCTCACAACAGAAAGGGGATATGTAGATGTATTATCTCCCATAAGTGGCTCTTGGAGTAGTATAGAGGTAACCACCATGCCAGCTAAGTAGAAAGGCCAAAGCCAAGGCCTATGGAGAATGGCATTGTTTCATACCTGTTGTCTCCCCAATGTTCACACTTGGATGTATGTTGGATAAAGTGCTAATTGGATGTGGTTCCTTGATATGGATGATTAAGGGTGTTGGTGAGGCACCAAACTATGGGATGTGAAACCCCACTCTCTTGCATATTTTTGCTATACTTAATTGAAAGTTTTTTTAATTAGTCAATATGCCTAATCTATGTTACCGGTTCATTTTTAGTTCTGGTGCGGGTTCGAAGAATCTGGTTCGCCGGTACAGCAATTTTTTTTCCTTGGGTTTGTTTTGGGTTCGTCCATACAAAAAATATAAAAAAATATAGAAAATCTAGCCTAATACATAGGAAATTAGTGCCATTGTCATTAACCACATAGTATGCATCTTGATAATTGATAAGTTGATAACCATTAAACAGAAATGATAGATATTAAAATATCAAATATCAATAATTACCCTGTGGCTGTAATTAATTACATCAAACTTTAAAAGTTAATTTTCACAGTCATATTGCTCTTCAACAAGAGCATCAACATCAACATCATGTTGTGATTCATTAAAACCACATGGACTATCACCATTGCCATTCCCACTAGCTGAGTTTTGTGTCATCAAAGTGGAAGGACTGCTTGATGAAGATTCAAACCTACAACAACAATGGAAGGCAAGTATGCAATGAAAAAATTAGAAAAATAAGAGGCAAGTGGTTTTCCTATTGTCACTTTGCTTTTACTATTTGTGTTGTTTTTAGCCTTTGATTTTGTTTAGACTTGGCTTTTAGGGTTAAGGATGTCTTTTTTATTATTAAATTGCATTAGTTTTGGCAAAAAAAATTTTAAAAAACACGTTTTTGACTGTTTTTGACTGCTGTGGACTGTGGGTTTTCTGTCCCAACGCCCAGGGTTCGTCCCTGAAGAACCACAGTTGTACCTGGGTGCCTAGGGACAAAACCTGAGCATTGAGACAGCAAACCGAACCAAACCCGGCACCTGGTTCGAACCCAAACCCCAAAATGTAGGCAAAAACTAACGAAGTGGTAACATTGCTCCTAATTGATCACTACCTTATCTATTCTTGAAATATCAAAACACTTGCAGTCGCAAAACTTAAGTGGTGTAAAATGACATATAAGAGGAAATGATATGCAAGTGTTATTCAAAGAGGGAGTTCTATCGGAAGGGTTGTAGTCGGATAAATCCCTTTAGATATCTGAAACGGAGAGTCAAACGGTTAGGGCCAGGATCGTTCCCTAGGTGACTTTGACGGACTGCTTAACTGAAGCCTAAAGGAACGCTCGGATTTAGGTTTACACTTACTTATCAATTGTAATCAAATATATGTAATCCAAAACATGGGCAGAGATGTTGATATTTATGTAATTCCAAGCTTCTCAATCCACAAAAAAGGAGTTCTAAATGTTAACCACAACTTAAAGTGATCAAAATAAATATAATGGAAAGAACAAACTTGCTAAAGCAATAATATCGACATTTAACAGTTATAAATCAGATTCTATCATATACACATGAGCAAGTCAAGATAAACATAAAGACCACAATGTTGACTGAAAAACTGGCTGCATTATATAGAGGCAAAATAAATATTCTTGAACTCAAAATGTGCATTTAGATTTTCCTTTAGGCATTACAAAATAAAGTGGAAGTTACATTTATCCAACTTGTTTACAAAACCCCAAGATTAAGAAACGGTTATCTACACTAGGACCATAATCTTCAAAAACTTTGGGCTCGGGGATGATGACTTTACTCTGGGTATGCAGAACCTACACAAGAACATGGCATGTAAGATGGAAGTGAAAAACAAATACAAACAACACTTAAAAAAATCCAATTTACCAGTTCAAAAATTGGATCCTTGGCTCTTCTAGACCCGTCATACTTATACAATATTTGAAGTGTGAATTGGAATTCATAGTATACATTACTTAGATTGCATTCATCATGTGGGAGTTGGAATTCATCGTCTAGGAGTTGGAATTCATGGTAAAGGAGCTCAGAAGGAAAGCTCAAGAGATCTTCAAATTCAATATTAATCATCACCATCTTCAAGCTACTTCAACAATTCTCCAAGTTGGAGCTGTCGAAAGTAGCTAAGACAAGATGTGCCTAGAACTTCATCATATTGAGGTGGCTTCTTGAGGTTAAGTCAGCATTATTAGGTAAGGTGGTCAATGAGGTCGGGAGCATCTAGAGCTAGTCAAATTTAGAGGAGATTTCTTGCTCAAATTCACAAAACTAGTAGTGGAGCTTCTTTGTATGGAAAACACTAGAAGACCCCATTACAGAAGCATCATGATAAATGATACATGGAGAGTGACGAGACAATACACCACACTTACTGATGCTTACCGTTCAAGTTCTTTCACGGATGGCAGGCTCTTCAGCAGCAAAGAAAAACTAGAGCACCTATGGCTGCACGCATTCAGTGATATAACACGTAGGCATCAAAGAGGGTAAAGGACCTTGTTTATGTGCATTCTAATATTAGCCTTGTGTCTTAGCAAAGTGAAGAAGACATCCAAGGGGTTATGAGACGTGGATCTTAAAAATCCCAACTTAGACATTTTCTTTGCTCCCCTAAATATTGGGAAATCCTCTTCTAGACAGATTTAAGCATCTACATCAATTGCAACAAGGTTTTCTTTATCTTTTTGCATAGCCAAAGGAGGATGAGAATATTTATAATTAGAGACCTACTTGTGTTTCATTTTGTATACTTGTAATGTTTAACTCATATAACTGAGAGACGTGTCTCCTAGTACCTGGGATGTGTTTCAAGTACGGAGGCATGAAATGGGTACGGAGATGCATCTCAAGTCTCATAGACTTTGTTTGAAGTCTCACGCATCTCCTGTGGGTGTCTCCTAAAAAAACCCGTCTCTTGCCTTAAAATATATATATATATATATATATATATATATATATATATATATATATATATATATATATAAAGTTAAAACTTTAAAACTTAAAAGATTAAGTTGAATAATAAATACTATAATCTTAATAAAAAGTAAAATTTTAAACTTAAAAATAAAAACTTATAATTAAAAGTTTTTAATTTTTTGTTTTCAGAAGTTTAAATATATAAATATTATTATTTTATTATTTTTGCAGTCTCCAAGTATCCCCATACCCAATTTCTGAAAATTAGTATCCCCGTCCCCCTGGTGACTGGTTTACCATAAAGGGAAATTTTGGACATTGCATAATGCAATGCATTTTGGAATTTTATGTAGATTGTTATTTCTATTATATCGTGCGTATGTGAATAATCTAGATTTCCCCTAAGTTTTTGTATTAATTTTTTTTAATTGGTAAGTTGGGGTTGCAAAGTGGGGCCCACCCATAAAAAGAGATCATAAATGATTGAAAAATGTCGTCAAAATAGCAGATTGCACAATGAAAGGAGGGCAGATTTCAACTGCAGTTTCCATAAAAAAACATCAAAACACCATCACAAATAAAAGCTATAATTATATTAGAGGAACACCCTTGGATATGCAAATAGAACCCTTGGTTACAATCTGGTCCATCCTACTCTTTCAGATGAGATGAGACACCTGAGTGTCCCTTTAACCATTCACTTTCAGAGGAGAAGAGAAGGATCAGCCTTCCCAAATTTATGTATAGATTTCATCTTCCACCAAGATTCGCGCATTGAAGGCCTGGGGAAGGGAAAAACTGTTTCGAAAACATCTATTAAGAAGATTGCAGCAGCCTCGTGACCATGAAGCTTCAATATACCTATCAAGCAGAGCTTGGGAAGTTGCCTGCAACACAACCAGCCATCCAAAATGGTAACCATTTCAACCATCCACCAACCCACATCAAAACAAACCCTGACAAAGTATACACCAATATACCATTTTTCTGACTAAAATAGCCATTGAGCATCCCAAACAGAGGTTTGTTCTTGCAGGGCTGTTAACCGTCAACATTTCAAAATATGGGTCAACCCCCTAACTAGGCAAGCCCAACTACAATAACAGAAAATCAAACCATACACAGTTTGCACCACAACACATCACCGACTCTTTTACCAACCAATCCAATTACACACAACCATCTGAAACAAAATAGACTAAACCAAGAGCAACCATCCAGTCAAAACTTTCATGAATGCCCTGGCTGAGAGGAACAGAGATTAACCCTAGATGGTGGGGGGATTTGCCCCCGCACCAGCCTCTACCACATCCAAATGCCTAGTGCCCTCAGAATCAATAAGCTGTGAGTGAACAACAGGGGGCGCTTTCTTACCATTCAAAGAAGCATTTATTGAAGCATTTAGGTCCAAATCAAGACGAACACCCAGTTCTTGGACAGCATGCTTGGCAGGAAGATTGGTATGGAGATTTTAATTGTCTCAGCACCAAGAAGGTAGTCAAGCTCAATAGCGCCATTAGGCCATTCCTATGAACTCTCAGGTCTTTGACATACCATGCTAAATCCATGCGGTGGCATTTCATTGCTTCAAACTTGCTATAAACAAACTGAATTTCTTTCTTCAGCACCGTTACTTATTCTGAGCTTCTCTGATGGGAGGATCTACATCATCTTCCAGATTCTCAACCTTCTCCTCAACTGGCAGTGAATTACCCTGCATTTTCCATAAGATAATGCTTTCTCTATTAAGAATTCATCCAAGAATCCAATTATAAAACTTCTCATCCTTTACTAACACAACGAGCACGTATTAGAAGTCTTCTTCTACGGATGCCCTTGATCTTTTTGCTCCAGGATTTCCTACTCCCAACTCTCCTAGAAAACTTATCACCATTACCATGGAGTTTGTCCGCTCAACTCTGACAATTCGTTTAAGATGTCCATTTGAAACTGCCCCACCATGAAACTGGTCTCTAATTTTTTCATCTCCCATTGCAGGCCTCACACTTAAGCTCCTCACTTCACAACCTCCAATTCCAGATCGAAATAGCAGAGAAAAGGCCACAAAGAAGATATCTAATGCAGACACTAGGCAGGGCACGTAAAAATGAATGGAAATGAATGAAAATTCAAGGAAATTTAATGCTAACCCACCTTGAACGAATATGGCAATGATAATTAAAAAGAGCCATGCTTTGAAAGAATATCAGGTGTCCATCTCACGCTACACCCATACAAGCATAGTGTGAGATGGATTCCAAATGCAAGCCATGTAAATTGTATAATGATTTTGAAGAATAAAACCATCGTTTCATTTCATTGAATCAAAATCCTTCTCTTTTTCATCTCTCTCTCTAATTTCTGTTTTTTTTCAATTTTTTCTCTCATTTATCAATCTCCTTTTACAAATTTATTTTTTCCTTATAATTTCACTCAAATTTCTCTTTTTTTGACAATTGGTCGTCTTGTGCCACTCATCTCATAAGGCCAGGTTGTCATGGAGAAGTAGAGATGGGAGACCCCTCCATTATTCTGTCAAGATCCCAATAGAAGAGAAGATCGGATCTTGCTCAAAACCGGCATTGGCCAAAAGATCAGATGGCCAATTGCATTCTCTATAGCGATGACTGAAGGAGATGTCGAAAAATGGAACTAGGGTTTTGGCTTCTCCCAAAATGCTTTAGAGTTCCCAGCTAGGGGTCTTTAGACTTCTTCATGGCATTGATGATGATCATTTAATCTCCTTCCACCATTATGTTTTTCGCTCCCCATCCCTGAGCCAATTTCAAACCTTCTAGTAGCACAATAGCCTCTGCCTCATTGTTCATGACCTTGGGGATGAAGAAGGATCCACCCTTGAGGAAGATTCCGTTTTAGTCCCTTAAAAAACAACCAGTTCCAGCCAAATTTCCTCTGGAGACCCGTCAAAAGGCACTTAGAATCGAAGCTACTATCCTCTCCGAGTAGCACCAGGCATCCTACTAGTCGTTAGTCCTAACGCAAGTATGTAGGCATCCTACCAGTCGTTAGTCCTAATGCAAGTATGTAGGCTTCCTACCAATCGTTAGTCCTAATGCGAGTATGTGGGCTTCCTACCAGTCGTTAGTCCTAATGCAAGTATGAGGGCATCCTACCAGTCTTTAGCTTCAATTTTAGGGTTTTGTATTTATTTTTTATTGATCTTATTATTTTCATTTTTTTATATTAGTTGTTTCTTTGCTTTTTAAAATCCAAGGGTTCTTGCTCCGATTCATGTTTCCACATTTTGTGCAACTTATATTTTAAAGAATGATGGATACCAATACATATAAGAGGAGTATGACTTCTTTTTAAGGGCACTAAAGGCATGCTCCTCAACAGCCCTACAAAAAGGAATTTCACATTAATTAATATGCATAAATAACCTTCTTTGGGAGATCAGTTGACACATCATTCATTGACAAATCTAGAGCCACTTCAATGCAAGAACATTGGCATTTGTTTCAGCTATTGTTTTTGTTTCTACTTTATTTCACAACTACAACTACTTGTGTTAGTTATTCTTCATCATTTGTGTCATACATCTAAATTGTTTGTATTGATCAGTTACAATAATTGAGAACTATCAAATTTCTGCCATGGTATTTCATGGGCCATAGCTGCATGGCCTAGGACGATGTATATCTTGCTTATAATGCCCTCTGTGATGAAACCAGAGACAACGTTAGGCATGAATTTTTAATTAAATTATTGTTGGCCCATTTAATCCTATAATGAGCATGTTGATCATTTATGAAATATTGTGGGGCCATTTACTCTCTCAACAAACAGAACACTGATGACCAGCCATTATATGATATTAAATAAGATGGACAAAACAGAGTTGGTCGAAGACATATTAGTGAACCGATTTCCCAACAGGTTGTTGATGGTGAATGGTATACGGTTGTTGTTAGTGTGTTCATACACCTTAGCTAAGTTTACTTGGGTTGGATAATCTAGGTTAGGATTATTTTCCATAAATAAATAATTATGCGGAATATTTGCACACCATCTAGAATGGGCAAGTTGCACAAATATGCATGTGCACACCTACCATCTAGCAAGTCAATTCCAACACATGGTATAAGTTGGTCAACCATTTGCATTTACTAAAGTTGGCCAACAATATGCATTTATTAAAGTCAGGTCAACAATGTGCATCTAATAATAAAAGAATGGCTCCCTAAGTCATTTGAGCATGAAATGGGGAGGTAGAAATGTAGATATCGAAAGGAAGAACTCCACGTAGAGGAGCTTGTACAGAAGTACGAGAAGAGTAATCCAATTATCATCCTCTTAGTGCTTTGCCATTGAATACAATATTGTCTTTTTGCCTTCAAGTGTTTGGCTTATGCAAGTATGTGATCTTGGGTTCTGAGCATTTTAGTGAGATCTTGACGTTTTCTCCACTGCTCCTATAGTTGTACCAAGGATTGCCACAACAAATTTAGCAATGGTCATACTCCAATCCTCATCCTAAGCGCTTGGTAGCAATACTTATTCATCGCTTCTCTTAATTTGTCATTGAATAGGTGAACCTCATGCTAAACCCTAAGTCTCTTCAATTGTTTTACATTTCTCATAGGCACATGAACACTTGTCTGCAATATTCATGAACCCTGATAAATCAAAAGCATGTTTTTCCCCCTTTCCATTACTACCAATATTTTTCTCCACCACACTAATATTGCATGGCATGCAATGCATTTATTATTGATAATCCATAACGGAGCCTATATTCTTTCAAAAGTGCAAATATGCATAAGTGTTGTCCAAGCCCTCAAAAAACAATCTCAATTAAAGGTGCCTTTATTTATGATATATGATGGACCTATTTATCATTAATTAATATGTCTTGCTTGTAAATGGTTAATATCCTTAAATCTCTATTCTAAGATTTTCAGTGCCCATGTAGACGAACTTGACAAAACCTTTCAAGAAGCTTGAAGCTCTGCAAATGGAGAGATGAAAAGTCTTCCTCTATTAGTGATGCTTCAAGCTTCTTGCTTGTTCACTTTAGTCTTCTTTGTCACCTTGGTCCTAGTCTTGCTCCTTTCTTCTTGTGTCTTCAAGGTGTTTGTCTTGTTTTTATGTCCCTTCATGTACATGGTTTTATTTTTCTATTGTTTTCTTTTTTGCTTTGATGTGATTGTTGGTGTGCCTCAGATTTTGTGCTAATGTTACTCTTTGGTTTATGTGAGCTTTGTATAACATTTTTTCTCCTCCCATTTATGGAGGTCGTTGCTAACGACACTTGAGCTCGTGCGAATGTTGGAAAGGCTTTGCAATATGGAGTGCACATTAATGAAATCTAAGAGGACATCAATTTTAATAAAAATTGCCTTAACGAGGATGCTAATCCAAGCTTGGAAAGTCCAGAAGGCTGCGAACAAAGAAAGGGGAAGAAATTGTTCAGTGAGGTCCTACATTCAAAAGAGAACCCCAAACACATAGAAGGAGTTGTGTTTGACTTCAATGGCTTCAGCTCAAAGAGGAACACAGGCGACAGGCAAAACAAAGAACAATTGGTAAGTCCCCTAGCTCATTAAAAACCCTCACTTTGTGTCCAATGAAGCCATGGAAAGAGATATACAATTGGAAGAAGTTAGGCTTAAGAATGTTGCAATTTTTTTTGTTTGTCTTAATAGAAATTCTCTACCGTCTAGAAATTTCTTTGATGGTTGGTTGAATTTTGTTTGAAGAAAAAAATGGGTCTTTATGTCAACTTCTGTAGAATGATTCAAAGAGGGGTTTTCATGGTTTTGTTTAAAAATTCCAATATGCAAAGAAGAGCTATTAGCAAAACCTTTGTGAAACGCAGGCCAATCAATTTTAAGGCAATCCCTTAGAACTCTAATCTCGACTGCAGTGATATTGTTTTTAAGAATTCACCTAGGTGGGTAGATATTAAAAATGTGCCGATTCAAATATGGAACTTTCTCCCTCAAGCACTCAAAAAGCTAGGTGAAGTGTTAAGAATTGAAGATACCAAAAGATCTTTGGCTCATATGCATGCAAGGGTTTTAATTTCTTTGGAACTTTTTGAAGTGTTCCCTGAAACCCTAATTTTCAAAATTAAAGATGTGTCCTCCTGCCCAATTAATGGTTTGGGAGGCCTTAATTCTTGTTTTTCCTGTAAAAAAAGATGGTCATCTCAAAATAAATTGCCCTCTCCTAAACAGAACAAGTAAAAAGATTCAAGGTGAGGAGAAAGTTGATCCCCAAAGCAAGGTAATTGAGACTTTAGCTCTCTAAATTTGTCAGAAGGTGATGTTGTGATGAAAGACAACCCTCACTTTAATTCTAATAGGGATTGTGAGCTTGCTCCCCTGGGTCATCTCCTATTGACCCTAGTGGTTTTGATGTGTTGTTGGTTCTGAAGCTTTTCCCTCCCCCCTGGACCTCCCCCTCTGCTTGCTTCCCCTTCAAGTGCCCTTTCCACAAAACCTCCCTCTCCTCTAGTTGATGATGATTTGGTTGGTAGAGATGCCCCTCTTCAATCAACCCTAGAGCCTGTGATTTTTGATCGTGGTAAAATGCAAAAGGTTGTACAAGATAATGATATGATTCTTCCTAAAGAGAGATCTTGTGATGAGTATGCTATCATTTAGCTACACCATCTTGCACTGAGATCTTTAACCTGATGTCTCACTAGCCCCTAATACCAGTTGCTTGAATGGAAGACCTACTTCCATAGATATTTCTCCCCTTTCAGGTTTGGATAGTGGGAAAGTTACACCCTTAACAGAGAAAGATCCTTTTACCCCTTTGGAGATTTATGGTCCACCCCCTCAATTATTAAAAGGCTTAAAATTGAGATGAATTGATTGAATTATCAAGGTTTTGCTAGTGGTGAAGCTGGCAAAAATATTAAAGGTGCACTTCAAGGTAGCCTTGAAGATTCAAAAAAGAAAACGAAAGAGAATAAATTCCCACGGTGTTTGAATAGGTTGTATTAAAATAAAGGTGGGTCCAAGCCCCCAAGTCAGACTAAATAACTCCCCTTTCTTTCATGAAGATTATGAGTTGGAATGTTAGAGGCCTTGAATTGCATGATAAAAGACCTATTGTCAGACAATTTAGGGATTCGAGCAAACAAATTGTCTTCTTTCTGTTGCAAGAAGGAAGTAGGTACCAAGCTTTGATTAGGGGTTGGATTATGTGTGGCCGAATTCTATTCATTTTTCTACCAGCCATATTAGAGGAAAAGACGGTGCTTTTATTCTCATTAATCCTAAGTGGTTTGATGCTATTATGGAGCATGGCTCCTTGACTTGGCAAAGAGTTGTTTGGGGCCATGGGCTATTTCTTCTCCTAAAAAACAGTACTTTGGAATATGTAATGTCTATGACCCTAATGACTATAGAGAGAGAGAGAACAAATCTTTGGAATTGGCTTGCTTCAAACTTAAAAACTATCTCGTGGATTGTGGGAGGAAACTTCAATATGATTGAAGTGAGAGAAGACAAGCTGGGTGGTGAGCCTCTTTCTTGGAAAGGTAATGGGCTTTTTTCTAGTCAAATATGAAACATATTCATAAGCTAGGGGACCCCCTAGGTAAGAGTAAAACCTCTAGCAAAGGGATCCGGTTTACTTGGTGTAATAATTAGACTAAAGCCAAAAGAGTCTATTCTAGACTAGATAAATTCTACCTTAATAAGGATTTGTTTAAGGTTCAGCAAGTGGTTGAGTCAATGTCCTTTTAACTATATCTGACCATCACCCCATTGAGATCCATGCTTCTCTAATAATTGACAATGACATAAAGGGGACTGATTAGAAAGGGCTGTATAAATTTAATGTGTCTCACTTGCAAGATAAAGAATGTAGAAATGGAATAAAAGTATCATGGAATATTGCAAAAATGTTGAGTGATTCTTCTTCCAGTATTGACACTTGGAATGAATGTACGGATCTATGCAAGCAGTTTATGAGAAACTTTGGACAAGCCAAGGCTAGAAGAAGGAAACTCTTTAGAGACTCAGGAAAAACTAATAAATGTTGAAAATGCTCTTTATATTGACCCATCTAACGATGATCTCCTTGGGAAAATGAAAATGCTCAAACATCATATAAGAATGAAACAGCAATACATTGCTAGGGGTGCTCAAATCAGAGCCAGACTCAATTGGTTGAAACTGGGGGATAAGGGTACTAAATACTTCTTCAGATTACTCAACGCTAAGCATATTAAGCAAAAGATTAATCAAATTGATATTGGTGGAGTTGTTGCTAAGGATATAAGTGAAATAAAGAATGCTTTCTTTTCATTCTACTCTAGTCTGTTTTCCTATGTTGGCTCTAACTAGCAGATTGAGCAAAATAGAAGGATTTATAATATTCCCAAAAAGGTGTCCTCTGAGCAAGCAGTGTCCCCTGATAGTGAATTCTCACTAGATTCAGTCTTGATTGCTATTGAGTCCCTCAAGAATGATAAGGCTCCTGGCATTTACAGCTTCCCTGCTGAATTTTATAAGATGAATAAAGATTGGATTGCTCGAGTGTCTTAAAATTTATAGAGAAGCCTTGAAGGTAGGATCTCTTCGCCCTGATATTAAGAAGGGAATTATCAAACTAATCCCTAGGGAAGGGGATCAAACTCAAGTTAGAAATTGGAAACCGATAACCTTGTTGAATGTCTCGTACAAAATCCTTGCCAAGATACTTGCTAGAGGACTCATTTATTCTTCTTCGCATTATATCAGATGCTCAAACATGCTTTGTTGAAGGTAAGATATATCCTTGATAATCTTATCTCTAGCTGGGAAGGCATGCAATGGGCTCATGACTCTAATCAGAAGGTTGGGATGATCCTCCTAGATTTTGAAAAGGCCTATGACAGAAATGAGAGGCCTTTCATTGACAATATGCTCCATGCTTTTCGTTTCAAGGACAGGTTTTGTAGAATGGTCAATATTTTGTTTAAAGATGCCTCTATTGTGATTGAAGTCAATGGGATGCTTACTGAACCTCTTAATCTTCAATGGTCCAGTAGGCAAGGTTGTCCCCTTGCTCCCTCGATCTTCGTAATTATAGCTGATGCTCTACATTATCTATTTAGAGATGCCTCTTTGGGTTCTTCTGTCAGAGGTCTTTCCTTGCCTAACAAGTCTGAGCTCCTGGATGTGTTATTTGTGGATGTTAACACTCTGTTTTCAGTTTTGGAAAAGGGAAATTTTCAGCAGATTTCTTCCAGACTTGATATGTCTTGCTCTGCTTTGGCTCAAAAATTGCTTATCAGAAGTCTTGTATTATTGAGTGGGATTAGGACCCTCCAGAATGGCTTGCTGGGTTTGGATGGATGTGGAAAGGTCCTAAGCAGTTAGTCAGATTCCTAGGTATTCCTTTTTCACTTTCTCCCTCCAAGGAAAAGTGGGAGTGGCTACTTGTGAAAATAAACAAGATCTCTAATTGGCATGGACATCTCCTCTCTATCTGGTAGGATCCAGGTTTGTCAGAAATTTTTTGCTTCATACAACATTTATTATTCTTCATGTTGGTTGTTTAATAAGTCTTAGATTAACAAGCTCCATAAGATTATTAAGGAATTTTTGTGATTAGATGGTAAGGGTAATAGGAAAAGACATGCTATCGCTTAGAACATTTGTTGCAAGCCCATAATTTTAGGTGGACTTGCCCTGAATGATTTGAGAATCCAAGGAATCACTCTTGCTGTTAAATGGATCATTAGAGCACTTAAAGGTAATGAACCATAGGAAATCCTTGTTAGACTTAACATGTTGAGAGGATTCCCTAAAGGAAAGCCTCAATGGAAAAGGATGCACATTTCTGATCTATTAACTGAATCTTTCTCTGTTAAGGTCGTTGGTTCCCATGTATTCCAATCAATTCGGAAAGCTCGGGGGATGGTCAAGTATCTGGTTATTGTTAAACCTTTATTCAGTGGGCTTGGTTGAAGATGTTAGGGGTATAGATCTATTTGGTGGAATCTCAACGTTAATAAATGTCCACTGGCTTTAATTAGGGGCTCTTCAGCTTTTGCTTGGTTTTCCAAGGGCCTAAAGACATTCAATGATCTTTTCTCGCAGGAAGGCCGGGCCTCATGGGTAGAACTTAAGAATAAGTTTCAAAATCCTTCTTCTCAACGAAGAACTTATTCATTGCTATTAAAGTCTTTGCGCAATACCAGCTCTTCATCTTCTATCTTGGAGGATGAGGATGATTTTTGGGAAAGTATCAAATGGCTTAAAGGTCCTCCCCTTAATGGCTTTACTACAAAAATGCTATACTATAAGCTCTCATTCACCAAAAGTAGCTACCTTAGCCTCAATCATAAGTGTATTGTATATGATCCTTCTTTTAGTTGGAAGTTTAGGTTTGAGGTTATTTGGTATGTGTGTCTTGAACCTAAAAAGTCTTGTTTTAGATGGTTGTTTATTTACAATAAGCTTCTTGTTGGTGTTGCTCTTTGTAAATATGGTTTTGGTAAGCCCTTTTGTACCTTGTGTAGTGAGGTGGAAACTATTGCACGTCTTTTCTTTAAATGTTCTTTTGTTGTTAATGTTTGGAATAATTGTTTGAATATTTAATCTATTGTTTTTTCTTGTGATATTACTTGGTTTAATGTTGCTTTTGGTTATATTTGTGCTAAAAATAAAATGCATATTTTCCTCCAAAAACTTTGGCTGGTTTTCTCCACTGAGACTCTCTAGTTCCTGTGAAAACAAAGAAATTTAGAGGTTTTTCAGTTTAAAGGCAAGGTTCTAACTAACTTCTCTAGAGAAATTATCGTGAGAATTGTTTCTTTGCAGATCTCTCTTCAACTAAAGGTGCCGCAAAATGAGATGGAAAAGTTCATGAGGGCAGGTATGGTGGAGATCACATTAAAAAATTTGTTGGATACAGGTGGATTCCCAAGGTTAAGCCCTCCTTCTGACTGGGGAACTCTTCATCAGAATGCTGCTGATGTCCATATCTCAGAACATGAATGGGATCTTAAAAAGAATGCATACTTTAAGCAGGTATCCAACCCGAACCCCATATTAGCTGGTTTGTAGGACTCAGAACAGATTGCAAAGGAAGAGACAGCAGAGAATAATGATTAATTGCTTTCTGTCTTGCAAGCGTTCCTTCAGTATCTTCAACAGGTACAGGATAAAATAATTAATAGTCATGATAATCTGGCTGTTTTTGGGGATGTGGGGAAAGACACAGAATCTTTTTGTGTTGATAGCTCCTCTCAGTCATCAAATCTTGCTAATGGGCTTTCAATTGGGGGTTATGGTGGTGTGTTGCAGACTAGTGTTGAGCAGATGATTGATGGAAACATTAATAGTCTCCTGGTTAAGCTCCAAAACTTCATTGACAATGGTAGTAGGTTGGAAAGGGACAAATTGTTGGAACATATTCAAAACTTCAGAATGAGTCATCTTATCTCTCAGGTGGCTGTTAACAGTCCTTTTGATTATGTGAAAAAAATATTGGTAACCAGTTGGGCCCTGATCATCCTTCGCTCTCAAAGGGACCTAACTCTGATGGTGTGCATGTACTGGAAGGGCAGAAAAATGATATGAATGTCGAGTTTGGTAATGCTCAGATGGGACCTGGTATTGACAATCAGCCACTTGGGACCTGATCTTTTGAGTGTGTATGAAGCTACTTGCTTTGTTGGTTGTTTCTGTTGGTTTCTCTGTATCTTTGTTTAAGTTGTAAGTGCATCTTATAGCTGGTTGGTTACTTTGATACTTTTGTTGGGCCTGTTTTGGCCGTCTCTCTTTTTGTGAGTCCTTCGGACATATAGACTTTTGTTGATGCTCTTACAATATTTAAAAAAAAATGCCTATGTAGACACTCCTAAGATAACTCATTATGAACTTGTAGTTAAAGTTGATTTTCCCTGACCTAAGCACATCGTAAAATTGCTCTTTTAGATTTCTCACACCCTTGTATTATAAAAAAGTTAGCAATGGATAAGAAACATAGTTACATGTATGAATTAAAGTGCTGAATGCATATACTAAACATTGCATTGCTTTCATCCTTTTGAAATGAACCAGTTGAAATCAACTAGGTCAACAAGGCTAAAAGATTCCATGCTAAAGAAATAAACCCTTCCTGGCATAACCATTAACAAACACTAACAACATACACTTACTTGGATAATAGCTTGTGCAATGACTCGCACCAGAGGAGAAAGATTAGTAATATACAGGGCGGCAAGGCGAGTCGGATAATGATTTTGTAAAACGACGGAGCAAGACTTCACCATTTGCATTGGAAATCCAAAAGTAGATATCCCTTCACAATCCATTACAACTGTAATCCTTGGATCCTCCAGATTTAGAAAATGCAAGACTCCATACTCTACCTGAGAAACTGGAAGAGATTAAAGAATTTAGGATGTTTCAATTTACATTGAAATTTACAAGAATCAAAATTTATCATCCAGTAAATCGACATTATTAAGGAAATTAAAGGATAGTAACACAAATTGTACAAATACTCATATAATACTTACGTAACTTACAAGAAATGACTTTGAAGAAGTTCATAAAGTCAGAGAACAACTCTGAAATATAGAATCTCATGAAATCCACATATGAAACTCTGCCTAATAAATTGAAGAATAATACAAATGCAAAGCACAGCTAGAGAAATGCCATTTACAGTAAAGGATGGAAATTCCAGTTTACTCATTAACAGTAGCTTAGTAGTTATCATATTGTTTAGCCGTAACCTCTAAATCCACAGAATTGCACCAATGACTTAGTGATCATCTCATGAAGAGGAGCGATATCCCCACTTGATATTTAGTTTGAGAGAGTGCCTTTGATATATATTGAGGAAAATTCATAATAGGATGGGTCATTAAAAAAAGAATAAATAGAGTGTTCACTCATAAAATATGTACTCTAATATAAACATAGATGAAATGGTGTTTGTTGATGGGCACAACCTAGATAATACAAATGTACAATCATTACATTGCATAGGAATTACATAACAACCTTCTTAAAAAGCTTCAAACTCAAACGCAGTGATGACATGTAACAATAAGACTGAAACAAGTACACATAATAAGGACGCGTTAGAGTTGGATCAATCCATCCAAAATCAACCATGAGAGACATCATTTTTAGAAAAAAAAAATTAAAAACCTTCAAGTGGAATTCTTTGATCGTGAGTATATGTCTGACTTCAATAATTTGGCACTTGATCTTTTTTAGAGAGAGTCAAACTTTGTTGTCTTTCATGATGATGTGGATGTCGATAGACTAATTGTTGGAAATGATGACTTGCATGATTAGGATGATAAAACGGTTCAACTTTAGGATCCCCTTTAGTGATCTCATGAATAGTTTTACAACAATCATCCATCAATTCAGGTGTAGCATCAAGCTTCTTCGTAACAGCAATGGTCGGTTTATCAGCAGCAACAAGTGTATTTGCATATCCAATTGAAATTGTATACTTCGTTTGTCAATAAATCGTATCATTGGTATCACATTACAACCTCCTATGCTTCAAGTCTTTGACTTCAACGAGTAAAGCTTGCTGTCTTATGAGTTTTCGAACCAGCAGTTTGTGTCTTTTTCAGATAAAATTTTATCAAATTATTGTAATTTCATCTTGTGAACTTCACATTCTTCCTTAAAACTTTTAGGTTTTAACCTAAGCAAACAAAATATGATTTTCATTCTATAATCTTATGATCTCACCATCTTGTCCTTTCAATTTAGCTTTTAAATCCCTTCAAGTTTACACCAAATTAAATGGATTAGGAGTTTAGAATCAAGACTAAGACACTGCCAGTGTTCCACAAGGACATGTCCACTACATTCTAAATGCGTAGGGGTCGACATTTGCCATTTCAGCTAAGTGGGGACAGGGACAGAGACAGCGATGGGGACGAAACATCCCCCGCGCATATTCTTTTTATATACATTCCACCAAACATTTTGCATCTTCATTTCCCAAAAATATAAGAACAGGATTACTAATGTCAGAACAAGCCATCTTTTCTTATCATCTTAGATATAATTTTTTGCATTCTATATCCTCAAATAAATATTTTTGTGCTCCTCACTCAATTCCAAGATCAAATAAAATATTTATCACATAAAAAATGTGAATATAACTTGGCGCATATGTTTCAATGTCAATTTTTTTTTGAAATCCCTTTAACTTCCTAATAGAAGACCATATTAAAACTTTTTTCATGTTCCTACACACTTTGTTTTCTTGATTAATATCTAATAGCCTCTTTCAAAAAGACAATTTACTAAAACGGATGAAATCTAAAATAAAATATTTGCCAATGAAACTTGAGAATGCAATGGTCCCCGAACAGAATTTATTTTACATTCACACCCTTCTTCAGAGGATAGTACTGGTGGCAGTGCACTTTGAAGGATTAGACAGAGTTTGCATTGCAAACAAAAACAGTTCAGCAGAGCCAACTAAAAGTCCTCCGTCCATCCCTATCATTCACATTGAACCAGTTGTTAGAGATGGTGCTTTTCAGCGGGTCCTGAGTGCAGGTGCAACAGAGCTTGATGCTATGGATCAAGCATCGGAGACTGAAGGAGGCTGTCATGCTGATGTTGATACAGTCTGGCCTGGAGGTCACTTTTAGACTTTTGTTTCATATCCTTATGCTATTGATTTAATTTGATCTACTGATGTTTATCATGTTGTGACCAATTTGCTATTTTATAGTCATTTCTTCCTTCTTTTGCAGTGTTCTTAAAACGAATGAAAAACAATTTGCAATATATAATGTGAGGATCAAATGCTAAAATGTAAAAATATGGGGGCACCTGCACATTTAATATGGATTTACACCTACAGATCCAGCTGAAAATACATAAGAAGTCACAAATGATGGCTTTGTCCGTTAAATAGGTATCAACTACGAAAAATATGCATGATTTTGGGTTCCCCCCCTCATTTATAGCCAGGTGAGAAGAAAATCCTAATTACATGACAACACAATCCTTTAGTAATCTAAACAATATGACAATATTTTCCCCTACATTACCGGATCCTTCACCCCAGACCCCAGGGTCCCAGTATCAAACGTTTTGGACCCTAATACCTCCAAGATCCTGCCTGCAAATGGCCAGGATCCTGCGGGAGGATTGGGGATCCAGGACACATCTGGGGAAATCCACAGTCCTCCCGCCAGATCCTAGCCATATCTAGGCAGGATCTACAGCCCAAGATGTTTTCTTTTGTTTTTTTCTTAATTTCACTTTACAAAAAGCCAAGTATGGACTTCAAAAAATAAAAATTAAAAATAAAATATAGGCGAAACCCTAAAAGCAACTTTCACATTCATTTTATCAAAAGAAAACAACAACACATTTACCTTTCATTGCATTTTTACCTCTCATTGCACATTTGGTCTCTCGCCTTCATTTTTTCAATTGCTTAGGATTGAAACTCTTTCCTTTTGCTAATCCTACGGCATTACAACTACCCATTTGGCACCAAGGAGTTTAAGGAGCTTCAAACGATGATGTTTTTGATGAAGACATTGAAGACCAATATGAATATAATTAATAATGGGCATGCTGATTTGTCTTTATTTTTGTCCATACATTGTAACATTTACACTATGTACTTGTTCTACAACTAATCAAAGTTTGACTATTAAATATCATGACATTTGGCAGTTAATTATCAATACCTTTTGTGGTTATTTAACGTATTTTATGCATATTATGTGGTTAATTTTGCTTATATCCAAAACTGTATCCAGGCCCAAAAAAAAATCTCCGCATCTGCATACCCGAATCTTGTATCCGTATCCATACCAAAACCAAGATCGGCTACTTAGATTTTCCCCACTAAACTAATATATCTATCACAATCCCAATGACAAAATAGGCCATAACATACTCCTAATACCATGTTGTCTTTAGGTACAGAAGGTTTTCATTTTTAGTCTGGCATTTGTATATGCCAAAATCTTGAGCGAATATTTTGTAAACTTGCAATGTTAAAAAAACAATTTTACAACTGCCAATATTCAACCTCATATAAACACTTCACTGTTTCACATAGATCTTCAAGAAGCCTCTTTTAATTTTCGTCATCTTCACTTTCCTCTAAAATCTAAATCCAAGATTCTTTATAACACTTATCTCTCAAACTATGTTCTCTCTTTCAAGACACTCCATTCATTTATTTTAACATTTGTCACCAAAGTTTACTTCCATTTATTTTGTTTATTTAAAAATAGGTGGGGCTCCAATAAATATCACTTTTTAAGTTAGCCAATACACTTTGACTAGTTAAATTAAGACTTCACTTAATATCTGTCACAACTATTTTATTTAGCCTACTTCAAGGAGTCTTCCAAGGCCGCCCCTTTAAAGAACTTTCTTGACTCGGCCTTTCCAAAATCCTTATTATAGGAAAAGGAATCGCTTTTTGTTATACTTATGTAATGGACAAGAAGTGCTTTCTTACTTTAGCTTATTAGTACTTGTCTTGGTAAGATACAATAGTAATCACTTTTTGATATTAGTTGTCATTGATTTTTGAGTTAAAGAAGTACATCTATAGTTATAGATATTGTCATAAAAATTTATAATATTTAAAAAACTGAAAACTAATTTTTGATGTATGAAATTTGATTTAATTTGATTGCTTTGGGTATTGTGTGATATTGTGACAAATTTAGTCTGGGATACTCAAATCTCATTAGCAGATTTTAAAATTGAATATATACACAAATATTTTGAGTTGTTGATGGTGACATTGATTTAAAGCATTGCAATTATTTTAATTTGTGTTAAGCGCATGGCATGCATTTAATTGTATGAACAACAAAATAACATTTTATTTAATATAATCTAATGTTGGTGATAGCAATCCCTTACCCTGAGATGTCAAAATTTTCTAGATGGCTTTTTATTTAATGGCTTTTTATATTTATCTTCAACTTAGACTAGCTATCATATCTTAAAATATGAAATGGTATTTTATTTGAACATCTTGTCTTAATGAGATGAGAATTGATAAATGTGGTATCAATCTTAACATCTTGGTTTTGCTTTAATTTCATCAGCTTCGCTTATCTATAACCTTTTGTACCCTTGGTTGCAGTAATCCCTAACAAATAGTCGCTTTCATTTTTTGGTCAAAGTTCACTTCTTAAAGAAGTGTATAGGGTCCTTGTCCAACCAATAGGCATTGGCTCATTATAGATTTTGTGGATTTGATGCATTGAAAACAAGTTATATTTTCTAGTGTTTATTTACACATGAACACCATGAATTCCCCTTCATTACCCACAAAACAATTCTTTAAAGGCAGG
This sequence comes from Torreya grandis, assembly GCA_037957365.1. Taxonomy (NCBI): domain Eukaryota; kingdom Viridiplantae; phylum Streptophyta; class Pinopsida; order Cupressales; family Taxaceae; genus Torreya; species Torreya grandis. The sequence goes on from JARHVA010000488.1 coordinate 1,489,731, forward strand.
GACTGAAGCCACAACACAGCACTTTAATATATAGCACATATTTAAACAAAACACCCCTTGAATTTTCTTGGAACCTAACAAGGATTTTTTACTTAATTACTTGGATTTTGTTGGGTGCCCATTACTTGGAGTTTATCTAATATCATAAAACCTAAAAAGGATTTTTAACTTAACTACTTGGCCTTTTATCCAACATCAGAAAACTTACGATAAAATGTTTGGAACCAACACCTTGAGTCAAATTCCAGAAGTTTATGTACTAACAGAAATTTTTGTAACACATGGTGATTACGTCCAAGACTGCACAGAAATCTGAGGTGGTTTAAGAGTTTGGAGACACTTGGAATTTCCAAATCATTGCGATCCAGAGGCAGCATTTGGATTCAAAAAATCTTCTAGAATCGGACCTTACCTCCAATCACAGAACTTCTGATCCGATCTAGGACGGAAAAATCCAGGAATATATCAGTGGAGAATACAAAGAGTTCCTCAAAAAAGATTACAAATCAGTCAAGGGGGTGCCCAAGTAGTAAGGTATATTTAGTTTATGGCATGCCAAAAGCGAATTCCTTTTTCTATGATTGGCAATGGCAAGTATACAAAGGTATATTTAGTTTATGGCATGCCAAAAGCGAATTCCTTTTTCTATGATTGGCAATGGCAAGTATACAACCAACATTCAATGATAAGGAGAGTCTTTAACAGACCTTCAAGATGCCCAATGTGTGGGGAAGAATCAGAAGCTAGGGATCATCTTCTTTTACCCTGCAAATTCGTGTGAGGAATATGGGAAAGGAGGTTTGGAAAACTTAAATTCTGCTGGGTAGGCTCAAATTCTATAAGACAATGGATTATAGCATGGAATTATAAAGGAAATGACAATATTATCTAGAATCTCTCGCTTGAAAGGAACTAAAGAATATTCAAAGAAATAGCAACCCCAGCCTGGAGGGTATGAAGAAAGATACAGGCTTCAATTTCAGAACCAATCAATGCCTGGCCAAGAAGATACATAAAGGATATTCTTTGGAAAAGGAACTGCTGAAGAGATGGAAGCTAATCAGGACACCCAACAATGGACCTTGTGAAAATAAGCTTCAGAATCCCAAGAAGATTTGGTCTAATTATCATAGCGTATACATCAAACTAAATTTCAATGTGGCTGCAATGGACAACCTTGGCAAAGCAGAAGGTGGATGAATCTTCAGGGATGAACAGACCCAGCAAAAATCGATCTATGCACTTAATATGTAATGGACACAAGAAGGCAGAAGCAAGGTCACTATTGCAGGGCCTAAAAATAGCACAAGCAAATGGATGATGCAGAGTTGCGGTAGAACGAGATTCCAAGCTCAAAATTGAAATGGTCACGAGGCAAAAGTAAAGATTGGCAAATAAAAAATATAGTTCAGGAATGCTCCCTGAATATGGACATGACACACACACAAATATGAAGATCCGGAAATACAGAAGCAGATTGGGTAGCCAATCAGGGAGTAACCATTAAGGAGTCCAAGAAAAAAATGACTCCGCCACTATGCAATGAATCTCAGAAATTGGTTGAAAAGGATAGCAGGCTCACCCAATAAACAGATGCAAACAGTAAAGACTCGTATTAAGACTTTGGACTGATGGCACGTTTGTTATCTTTGCTTAAAGCCATGATATTTTAGACTGTAGAAGAATTGATAGAACATTTTTCTGATCATATATATGCATTGGGATGGTTTAGAAAGAAAAAGGCCCAAGAGGCCATGCACAAAAGTATTCTTATTGGGGATGGGCATAAGAGGCATGAAAAAGTCAAGAGAGGCACTTCCATATTTCATATTTTAGTCCTATGCATCAACATAACTGCAAGCACTTTTGTTTTGTTAGTAAAGCAGAAGGGAGCATGATTTATTCTAGCATCCCATAATGGGGGTCAGTGGCTTCTTTTTCTTAAGCATAGGGTGGGTTTAGGCTCAAAAGGCCCTACATTAAGGGAAAATATCTGATTTCAGGTGCATCTGTTATGAAGTTAAGAGGCAAATGAGTGGTGGTTGAGCTTCAAAAATTAGTTTAGAATGAAGAAATAAAGAAAATAACTCGGTACAGAACTGATTCCTAGACATTCCTTTGCACATACACTCGGATTCTCTTTTCCGATATAGGATGATGAAGGGAAATCCTCAGTGGGATAATCTGTTCACAAGATGATAGCATAAAGTTTGGTCTTGATAGGCTCTCCATCCTCTGATCACCTTGATTTTATATCTAACTAATAAATTTGATTTCGAACCACGGTCAACCATCCTATGTTTTGGGAGAGTTTTTTTTAGGCCTGGTTGAGTATAACACCCACCTAGGTTTTTGGGTCTGGGGTCCCTCAAACTCAGGTTCCTTTAGAAAATATAGAGACAGAGAAAGGCCCCATTTAATTTTCTGTTTTGCGAACACTGGTTCTCTGAGAAACATGCATGCACTCATACACTTTATTTTTAAAATACTCCTGACACAAATAAAGATCTTACCGATTGCTTGGGAAAAGCGAGGTCGCTCATCTGGTTGCAAATAAGAACAAGCAAGGCCAAGGCGAACAAAAAGGCATGGCCTTAATTCAATGTCACGACCATGCCAAAATACCAAGTCTGACCAGCTAGCTAACTCTTGTGGTGTGAGAAAGTAGTATGATTCCCGCCACCATATGGTTTTCTTAACTACTGACATTAACAGAGAAAAGTCGCCACTTGCTGCAACATAGAATCTTTCTAGTTCATCATCCTTTATCCTGTCAATGTAACAATCAAACTGTCATTAAAAGATATTGCTATGTGAAGATGAACTAATGTATACTGATTGTTAATAAGCAAGGCTTTGTCTAGCTGTTTGATTTAGGACAATGAATTAAAAGCATAGGGAAAAAGGTGTACAAAATACAAAAGGAAAGAGTCAATTTACATAGTAAACACACACAAGTTATAATTCTCAAGACTATCTCAACAACAGGGATGAGCACCCACTTATTGATCTTATTCCTCGCACATTTTCTCAAAATAAAGTTCAAGAACTTTTTAAAGGGCTAACACTGTTTACACTAATTCATTAATACTTTTTCCTTCTGGATGAATAAAGCTCTTTTGCTGACCTCCTTCGCTCTACTTTTTAGCCTATAGACTGTTCCTTTGGCCGCATTCATTATATATAGAATAAAAAGAAACATATGGAACATAGGAGTTGTGGTCAGATATGGAGCTCTAACCATTGTGGTTAGACTGTATGAGTCCTGGTGAATACTCGCGAGTCCAAATTACGCTCAACAAGACCAAGCAGCTCGACCCGGGTGACTCAGAAAGTCTTTGCAAAGAGCTGCGAGTCTAAGCAGGACTTGCAAGACCTGAGGCCAGGACCCATGTGTCAGATGGGACCAGCCAATAACCTCCCAAAACAAAATCCCCGTTACCCACTTATTCACTCTCATTTTGCACAACCTCAACAATGAAAAAGGCATTCCAAAGCAGAAAGAGAAAACTTATTTATTGATTCAGGTTGCGGCATTTGCAGAGGTAAGGGGGATTTGAGTAGCTGAGGAAACCGTTACAGACAGTAAGGGGTCTCTATTTTCATCTATTTGCAGCAATTGTAAGGGCATGCTCTGATTTCTTTCTTTCTACTTTATTCTCATGTTTATTTCATTCTATTCTTTCTTCTTTCTTCTGATTTTTAAATTTTAATTCATTCTTCTTCATCTTCTATGTGATGCCCTGTGGGCCCTCTTTAGCTTGGAGTTCTTATCTATGCGATGTCTGTAACTTTATAAGCTATTTAATAGTGGCATATTGTTTCATCTCCCCATCCATCTCTCCCTCATGGTTTTTTCATTTTCTATTGTTCTTCAGACCTCTCCATTTTTCTCTATTCTCTAACTGTAACTGCTGTTTTTTCCTTTATTGGAAAAGAACAGCCGTTAGGGTTAAGAGAATATTTTTTTATATTTTCTACTCTCTGAGAGAACTGTTTTCCCCCTCTAGCCCTGGCATTTTTTTAATCTTTACAATGACACAGCTGTAAAGGAAATAACCCACATGGAAGCATGGCAATCCAGGCAAAAAGAGAGGCAAGGTTACATGCAAGTACTACAGCATGCTAGAACATAAAGCCATATACAGCCTCAAATACCACCTTGCATGCATACCTGGGCGTGGGTGTGACATTTTTCTATGCATAGCTTCCTAGTAGAAACAAGGCTAACATGCAGAAGAAAAAGAATGGGGCAGCATTCTCTCTTCCTCCATACACTTTGACGACTGCATCTTCTACTATCGGTACTATAAACTGTAACAAGAGTTCAATTCGGTTAGAATCATTTAGAATCACATTAGACCCTCGCTTCTCAACATCCACTTGAGAGTTCTAGTTGGAAAAAGGGCAACCACTAGGCGGCAAGGAATGTAATTCAACTTTATATCTAAATTTTTGGTACTTTTCTGACATACCATTGAACTGGCCAGGGAAGAAGTTACTAGCTTGCATTTCTTTTTAAATTATTATTATTTACTTTTTTAACTTTATTTATTCAGTTTTGGGTTTAAAACCCCTGCTTATCATGAAATTAGAGGGCTGATGTTGGAACAGAAGGCAGCAGATAAGTGCACTAATTGATCGGCAGGGCACATTACGGAGAGAGAAGGGCTGCATTATAATTTCTGATGGTTGGAAGGATGGCAGAAATTAGACACTTCTCAACTTTCTTCTTACTTCTATGAGGATATTTTTTTCCTCAAGTCCACTGTTACTTCAGGGAAAGTAAAGAATTCTGATTATTTATGTGACAAAATATTGGAGGTTGCAGTGCAGGTAGGCTTCGAAAATGTTGTCTAAGTAGTCACCAACAATGCCATCAATTATGTAGCTGACGGAAAGTTACCATAGAGAGGCACCTGACTATTCTCTGGACTCCTTGTGCAAGTCCATTGCTCGATCTTGTGCAGCAAGGTCTTGATAATGGATTGGGATAAACTTGTTGTGGGGAGCAGAAGAAACATTTGTAAAACATCTATGACCACAGTTGGATCCTCGAATTCATGAGGAAGTTCACATACGGCAGGGAGCTTCTGCAACCAAGAGTCATTTGATTTACCATCACACTTATAACCTTACAATTCCAACTTGGAGCAAAGAGTGATCTCAAAAAAAAAAATGTTGGTGAGAAGTGGACTTCTTCAGATTATGTAACGAAGGGGATTGCCACTGATATGCCAGATTGGGTTTTTGATGTAGCTACTTTTTCGCTCAAGGAGAAAAAATCATAAAAGTTCAAGTGATGAGTTGTTTGTAATCTTTCCAGGTTTCCCATCTTTATTATCTACTCTTTTTTTAAACTTGTCCCGAGTCATTCAAAATCGAAATTAAAATGTTTATAGGTGACAGCTCTTACTGATTTGTTCTTCAGGATTGCTCTAGGGAAAATACCTCAGTGGGCTACAACTACAAGGCTATGGACATGACAAGGGAGACCATATCCCAATTCTACGATGGGGTAGAGAGTGTCCTATATGGGGCTTCATAGACTAAAGGTGGCATTGGAAGCTCCACATGCCATTACATGTTGGGCACTTGATCCTAAGATTCTACTTCAATGAGAACTTGAAGTCTAATGTGAAGTTTAGGGTAGAGACCTCTGCAGAATGGTGCCCAATCAGCTCTTAGAGACCAAATAGTGAAGGAGATCCAAATCTATAAAAGCGTTGAGTGGGGCATTTTTGCTAATGGCATGGCAATCATAGGAGGGAAGTCAATGCAACCAATAAAATGTTTTAAATCTTTAAGCCTAGTCTCTAGTTAGTAAGTTGTGCCTTGCATTGACTGTTATGTTTTATTTACTTACAAAAAATTTAATTTGCAACTTCTACATATATAATGGGAGAATTTTGATGCTTGTACCTTTGGACTCTAATCTTCAAACGTTTATCATGTGAATTTTGAGCCAGGCTGGCAATGCTACTAGGTGTGTGTGCAATTGTAGTATGTTTGAGCAAATACACTCCAAGAAGCACAACATATTGAAACAACTGAGGTTGAGTAATTTAGTTTTTACCAATGCTTTTCTATATAACCTATGTGGTAGTTTTCCATCTAACGTTTCAAGTGAGCTACCTCACCCATCATCGAAAAAATGTGATTTGGAAAATGTCTTCTTGCAAAAATATTCATTATAAACTTTTTTTTAGATACAAATTTCACCTTTATAGCACAAACAGAAAAATGGGATTGATTTAGATTCCATCGATTTGGAGAAGATAGATCCACAATCAAAGTAGATCACTGAGACTGATGAGCCCCTGTTTACAGAGGAAGACATGGCATGGGTTAGTTAATCATACCGAGTAACAGAGGTAGTGGGTATGTGCCTGGAAGAGGAGGAAGTAGCATAAGTTAGGGAGGTGGAGAGGATGGTTGTTGCCTCCAATTTCATGACCTACCAAAACAGAAAAGGGGTGGGACAAGTGGTGTTGGCTCGAGTGGTGTTCAGCCACTCGATCCTCTTGTAGATATTATATCATTATGTTTATATTTTTTTATGCCATGGATATCAATAATCTATTAATTTTGCACCTTGAATTATTATTTGATGTTTAATACACAATCTTGTTTGCTTCATGTGCAATCGCATTATTTATTTGCATTTTGTTGGATACTAGGTGTGTTGGCATGTATTTGGTTAATATTGTATGCAATTGATGTTAATTTGATGTAGAATACATACAAATAACATTTTTTGGTAAATTATGCTAATATTTACAGTTTTCATTTGCTGAGTGTGACCAAGTTTTTTTGTCACCCGAGTCCAAGCCAAAAATGATTAAGCATCAAAATTACCAATGAGATATAAGCTCTTTCATGCATGTTGTAAAATCTTTAGGCACAATCATAGTTACAAGTTATTAGATATAAGAATAGCATTTCCAAACTTTTGACCAAAAGAGAACTTAAAAGAACTAGATGTATTCAACCACGCATGGACTATACATGGAAAATCTCTAATTTTGACAACCATAAAACAGCTCCTCGTGGACATCTAGAAAATTATATTTTGATGTAGCTCTCATAACAACTCTCGTTCCATGGCTGTTACAAAAGCTCATAATATCTCGCTCAAGTGCAAAACATTAACCTCACAAAACATGCTACTCATCCTATGAATGTCCACAACTAACCAAAAAGAGACAATGGGACTCAAAAGTTTAAACAACAATTTTCAGCACTAAAAGTACTTTAAAAAATGAAACAAAGTGTGGTAAGAAAAATGTAAGTTCTAGACAGAAAGTAAATTGAACTACATGATATCACCAATAAGTGTACAATACCCATGAGATACAACAAAGTGAATTGAACTACTTCTGTCTTAGAGAAACCAAACCTGTGCATAAAACATGTGGCAAAAACACATAATCCCTGTCAACATAAAAGGAAGGATATACATTGCTAGCAATCATCTTATAGTCACTAGTATGAGTCTGAGCAGAGAGGAAACAAAAAAGCTATGCTTAATAATGGTTTTGATTAGAGTATAACACACATAAAAGACTTTGTTCTTTTATTAATGTAACTGAGACATTCGTATACATGTTTGAACTCCTGAAAATCAGGAGTTAAGCAATAACTCAATCCCTACAAACTCTTAACTGAACCTTTTCTAGTGGGGTGAGTTGTTCGTAAAACTCACGCACACACAATAATATTCGAACTAATATAATAATGTACCTACGAAGTGATGATATTTACAACAATCCCCCCTTAGTACGAACATAGGGAGAGGGACATTGTACGTGAATTGGAACATGTGATGCAACAGAGATGTTGATGGATAGGGAGCACATTGACCTTCCACAGATGGGAATACATCAACCATCCAATTATGAACAAGGACACACATTTCTTCATTCTCCATATCTGTCACAAATATTGATGGATAGGGAACACATTGGCCTTCCATGGATGGGAAAACATCAACCATCCAAGTATGATCAGTGACACACACGTCTATTCATCCTACAAATATGTCTAAACATACATATTGGTTCAAAAACATATACATAAACAAGAACAAACACATTTGTTTACAGTTGATTTTCATAGTGCAACCACATCATCATTGTCAAAACTCACAAACACAAAAACAAAATATAAAGAATCGGGATTGGGTCCTCAATGTCTTCAATGAGTGTTGGACTTCTCACTGAACTCGTGTTTGATGTATTTGTTCATAACCATTGCCACCTAAAAACTAAAAACATAAAAAGTAGCCACTGCCACTGGACATCGTTCTCGACATTAGTCGGTTTGATCTAGTTTTGCCACTGTTGTAGTGTGCAACCTCTGAGTTAGTGGCAAACTCGAGGTTGCTCAAAGGCCTCCTTCCTTTGTTGCCTCCAACCTCCAACATTTAGCTCAACTGCATGTCGGTTTTATGATCAAATACCCCCCCACAAAATAGACTAACGCATTCCCAAGGACGTTGGGTTTGCCCGATAATGCATCCTTTGCAACGAATGACAAAAATCAGATGCACTATCATGTCAAATGGATGGACAGATGGAGCCACACAATTATCAACATCCTTGTGTCATGTGACATTGGCACAGTTTTCTTAAGAGTGTCAATGCATCTGAGAAGATAAAATAGGGCAAGACACTTCCATCTATTTGATGAGGTTGTGATTGAGATGGGGTCACAAATGTGGTTCAATTCATTATAAATAATGTTGTTACCTGCATGGCCGTTGGTAGGCTACTTGTGAACAAATATGGAACTATGTTTTGGACTCCATATGTGGTACATTGTCTGGATTTAACCTTGAATGATAGGCAAAATTCCATGGGTGAAAGAGGTTTTGCAAAAGGCCCGCACAATCACCAAGTTCATATACAATCACACAAGAGTGCTCAGTATAATGCACACATTCATGGATGGCAAGGAACTTCTTTGAACAGGAATGACAAGGTTTACAACCCACTTCCTTGCGTTGCAAACTCTTTGCCAACAACAAATGAATTTACTACAAATGTTCGTTTCAATTGAGTGGGTGGAATCTTCCTTTGTGAAACATATGGAGGGCAAAATAGTGGCTGACTATGTTTTCTCACCGTCTTTTTGAGAAGAGACAGAAAATTGTGTTATTCTTTGAACCTTTTATTTGAGTTTTTAGACTCATCGATGGAGATAAATCCCTCATGGGTTATCTATATGAGACAATAGGACCAAAAACATTATTAGGAGCAAGTTGGAGAATAATAGGGCCAAGCACATGCCATAATGGAAGATTGTTGATAAAAGATGGAATCGACAAATTCATTCTCCCCTCCATACTACTGGGTATTTCTTGAATCCAACATTGTCCTTTAGCGACTCATTTTGAGGTGATGCAGAGGTCACAAAGGGCCTATTTAAGTGCATGGAGAGAATGTTTCCTAGGGATCTTTTGAGGCAACTATAGGAGAGTTTCCAGTATACAAGCAGGCAAGGGATTTCTTCTCTAGTAAGGCAGCCATCACAAGAAAGAAGACCTTCAAATCAGGTAGACAATTTTTCTACATACGTATGTTTCAAGTGTTAAATTTTGACTAAATTGTGTATGTTACAATGTTAACAAAATTTGTTCTAGTTGCACAATGGTGGGATTTCTTTGGCAAAGAAACCAAACACCTTCGATGGATGACAATGCATATTTTGAGTCAGTCATGCAGTTTACCCGCTTGCAAACATAGTTGGAGTGTGTTCGAGCATATACATTTCGAAAAACACAATTGACTCGTTCAAGAACAGATGAATGATTTGGTGTTTGTCCACCATAATATTCTCCTGAAGATGAAGAAAGGTCAAAGTTAAAAAATATTGCATTTTTAATTCTCAATTTATATGGAAAGTTGATTTATATTCTTGTAAAATATTATTTGTCAAAGTCACTAACATATGCATTATATTTTATAATGTTAAGTACCATTGAGGAAGATCAGCAGATTGACCTTAATGAGATCGATCCAAATTTTGAATGGCTCGAAAATAATGATGAGCCTATTTGTGATGAAATTGACTTCTTGTTGAAGAAGGTTAGGTATGACACCGAGGTCATCTCTTAAATCAAGAGGCTCTAACCCTGGAACTTCAACCTCTAGACCTGTTGATCCCCTAGTCTACCTCCCATTTTTTGTTCCTTTGTAAACGGCAATAATATGCGTTTTGAAATGTAAATGTAATGAAATTTGAGTAGTATGGAATTTAATGAAAGAAAAAAGTTGGCTAATTTTGATGGCATACAATCTCATTTATCTTCATCTCATAATGTATATCTATTCTCTATGCAATTGAAATGCTTAATGTGTATCTCTATGCAATGTAAATGCCTTTAAATATTTTAAAAAAATAGTTTTTTCTACATTTTTTTTTACGGTTTTATGTTTTTCCAAATTTTTCCCAATTAATCATGATTTTTTGAAAAACACTTACACTTTGAAAAAACGAGTTTTTCCCCAAACGATTTATGCTACTTTGGTACATACTACTAATCAAAACTATAGACTCTTGTTGGTTAACGACACAAGATAAACTAATGACAACTAATTGATAAACTATTAAACATAACACACAACTTTATACTAAATACTTAATACAATAATCACACATTTTGATTGGCAAACAATTAAAAAACTATATTAAAAAATCATTATAGACTATTATACACCACCTCACTATAGTCTAAACTCATTAATAAAACAACACGTAACTATAAAAGAATTTGACTTCACTGATGCCAATAGATTAAAAATCAAAACCACCTAGACTTAACAAATTAGACTATAAAGGTAATCATCAAGGTTTGGAAATCCGAATCAGTTCGGGAGGCCAAAAAAATGTGGAATCTGGAATTTTTTAAAAAGTTCAAAAAAAATCCTGAAAAATCTGTTCATATTTATGTATATATAAAATATTTCAATTTAAAAAATATATAAAAAAATAAAAATATTTAAAATATTAAATATACATTAAAATTTAAATGTAAATACAATTAAATTATAAGTTACAATTATAAAATAAAATAAAAAATAGTTAATAATTCCTAATATTTTTATTTATATTTTATAATATAAATAATTTTAAACTTAATACAAATTAAAAAATATAAATCTAATAGTAAAATTAAATTAATAAACCTAAACATAAATAAAACATTAAACTTAAACCTTAACCTATTGAAAAAATCAAACAAAAAAAATTGAGTGGAATCCACCTTGTTCTATGTCGTCCGTCGATGGTGTTCGCTCTACGTGTGTCATTCGGCTCTCTGCCTGCTATTTTTCGAAAATCTTCTCTGTGGTGAGTGCTCGCATCGTTTACCTTCGCCCTAAGTAACAAGGTCCAGGTTCGAGTTCGAGTTCGACAAGGATAAAATTCGTTTCAAATTCGTCAATTGATAAAATTTGAAAAAAAAAATCATCATTAGATTCAAACCATAGAAAAACATAAAAACATAAAATTTTATAAATAAAATGATTTTTTAAATTAAAAAATAAAATACAAAATATCAAATCAATATAATTTAATATAAATTAAAAAATAAAATAAAGACTAAAAGAGAAATTTAAAAAAGAGGAAATAAAACTTTAAAAGTAAATATTTTTTTTAAATAAAAACATAATATTAATAAATATAATATATTAATCAAAAAATGAATAAAACAAAAATGTAAAATTTTAAATTTTAAAATAAAACGAATTAAAAAGGTTTAGAAAATTAGAGAAATATAAATAAAAATAAAATAAATAAATAAATAAAAAATCGAATTTAAAAAAATTATAAAAATAAAAATAATATGAAAATCATATTAAAAATGAAATAAATTACAAATTAAAAAAATATAATGTATTTCAAAATTTAAAAGAGAACAATAAAAGAAAAGGAAGGTTATAAAAAATAATTTAACCAACCCTAACTTTTCACCCGCAGCTGTGCAGCGCTGCACCCGAACAGCGCCTCATTCCTCAACAGCAAATGGTAAACAAGAAATGCAAATGATGATGAATGAAAGGTTTCAAATTGGGCACGCTGTTGCACGTCAGATAATGAAAAAGGCATAGCGTGAATGAAGTAATCCCCTGCCCGTGGCCGCCAATATTTCACTGTGATTCTCTTGCCATTAGCCGCTACGCTTTTTAAGGTTTTTTTTGAGGGGGTTTTACCTTTGTAAATTTTTATATGAAAAAAAATGTCTGAACTGCACGGATTAATCCAAAGGATGGAAAAAATGCACATCATTTCGGATTTCCATGAGATACGGCCGAACCTTGTGACAATGCCTAAAACATTAAACATGATAAACTACAAGCTATTTAGGTTTTGATTCGTGGCAAGGATCTTGTGCATGCAGTGGTAATAGGAATTTGTTGAGGAATGAACGGCACTTTGCATATTTCAAACTCTTTGATCTTTGAACATTAAAATACATAGGGTGATTTAATAGATGACCTAAACGCATGCATTTGTCAGGGCACAGGGGTTGACTATGAATGTGGAAGTAAATTTGGCTGAATTCATGATGAGAATGGAAGCGGAGTGTGGGCATTTTAAACAGAGAATGATATGCACACCACACAGATCTAAGAAGTCAATGAGCTGATGTGTGTGCTAGATGGGCCATGCCAAAACTTGTTACATCTTACAAGCGCTTTGTCTACTGCTTGGGATGTATTTCCTTCAAGCTTCTAAAATTGTTTCTGGAATCTGAGAGATATTCAACTTCTCCTTGCACTCCCCTATTAGCAATGCCTCTCAAACGCCACTTCTCACTTTCCAACACTTTTGGCTTGGCCTATCACATGTTTGGCAGTGCACTTCTGTGGATGGCACTTTCTTGGGAACCTCTTTGTTGTGTAAAACTTCTCTTACTATTCATAAAAATCTCTTTAAAAGCTTTTTGGGTTTTGTTCTCCTCCAGATAAGCTTTCCAGAATATTTTGAATTACTCAATTTTGTTGAAAAATGTGAAAAATATCACAGTTTTAATGTGCCTGCATCAAGTTGTTATAAAAACACTTTAGACAAAGCTTTCAACCTCTTCTCTTTTTTTCGCCCCCTTATACTGTAATGTCCCTCTTCGCTTGATGATCAATCATGAAGAAATTTTCTAGCCTTTTCATTCCCGGAGGTTAGAAAATTAAATATTTACTAAGGGAATATGAGAATAATTAAATTGAAGCGAAAAAGCTATAGTTCAATTGACATTATTTAATTATTCGTTATGATCATTGATGGGGGCCACTTTTAAGTGAAGACATAATTATTAGTAGGTGTCACCTCTTAGGGGTCAATAAATTAAATGCCTAAGTCTAATCTTTTTGCAAAGGACGATTTATTAAAATGGAATAATATCTCTTGAAAAGAATCGATAGTTTTTTTTGGTGAGGATATGCAAAGGCAATGATGAAGGATAAAAGGCTTCGATTTGTTTGTGGGAAGGATTCAGAATTGATTTGATTTTTCATTCTCTCTATCGAGCTAAGAAGAACTTCTCCAGGATGAAACCCCTAGCCCTGAAATGATTGGGACAAAAACCCCAAATCATTGAATGATCACAGCCATCACATTGCAGATTGCAGACAGAGGGAAACCGTCAGGATTAGACCAGAAATCGCAGTTACAAATAGGCGCAGCTCTGTCAAATTCGCAGCTTCATCAAGGTTCTGGTAGGCGCCATGCATGCAAGTTGTGGTCTGGTTTAGGAAGGCGATTTGCCATAAAAATCGCAGCCAGTGCTGTATTGTTTGTTTTTACACAAATAAACCTGGTATGTCACATGAACCGTAGTATTCTGGATTCAATAAAATAATCAAAGATTCTACAGTTACGTTGGATTTATTGTTTCTGAGTTTCATTATACTTCAAAACTGTTACATGCATTAAATTTGCCTTGCTCAACACAAACCATCTGAAAACATTTAAACAATATGCAAACATTAAAGTATTATGCAATGAATCCGAGCTAAGGATATTTCAGTGGTATCAGAGTCAGTGATCTTGCCACCCTATTGGGGTTTCTGCATTGCATGTTAGTTTGGAGGATAACCAGATGGTTGCATGTTATGTTTGATCAGTTTGATTTGATTCTATGCACTCTAGAGAGGTAGGATCACACAGAAAAATCCCCTGAAGTAGGTCAGGACAGCAGGAAGTACTTGATTTTATCCCAACTGAAACTGAGATGGGTGAAAGAAGAGGTGAAAGCGCGCCAAGGGATTTGAATTACCAGCGTAATGATTTCTTGACTGCCTTTGCCCAACAGCAGCAGCAAATGCTGCAGCAATTCCAAGATCGTATGATTACAGCCATGGGTGGTCAAATGAGAGTGGATCATGCAAGATCGAGAAGATCAAGTAGTGATCACAGCAGAAGCGATGCTGGACAAGGAAATCAAGGTAGAGCAACCTCTAATGCTGTTAGGACAGCGAGCACAAGGTCTGATCAGCCTCTTCGTCCTACATTTGTGCCAAGGCAAACTGAAGAAGAAGCAATCCCAGAGGTGGAGAAAAAGACACATCACTGATGATGTTATGGTGGCCTATGATGTTATGGTGGCCTATGATGAGTACAGAGCTCTTCCACCTGATGTGAGGCAATTAATTAATCTGATACAATTTATGAATCAGCGGAAAGACAAAGCCAGATTCAGATTGGAAAGGCTAGACAAGGGACTCAAAAGACAAATTAACCAAGGCACACAACCCAAGGAATACAAGGAAGCATTGAATAAGGTTCCTTTACTGACCTTCGATGGAAGCGGAAAGATAAGTGCAAGATCATGGGTGCATAAACTTGACACATTCCTGTCCTTGAAACCTATGGAGGAAGATAAGGCTATACAGTTTGCTACGATGCATCCGGAGGGTGTAGCATATGACTGGTGGCACCATGGGTTAGTATCATAGGATCATGCCTTGATACGTTCATATGAGGAGTTTTTCAATAAACTAATAGCACGATTTGACCGGAAGGATGTTGAGGTTTATTACAGGGATTTGGCTTAGCTGAAGCAGGTTGGACATGTTGAGGCCTACATCAATGAGTTCCAAAAAATAATGGTCATGGTTCCTGATATGACTGAAAGGTGAGTTACTATGTTATTTGTTGAGGGTTTGAGTGACAGATTGAGGGGTTTCGTGAAGGCTCATAAGCCCAGTACACTACATGACGCCATTGGCCTAGCCCTTGATTTGGAGACTACACCTCCCTTCCAGCCTCAGAGGAAGACCTTCAGTGGATTTTAGTCAAAACAAAAGGGTTTCAATCAGCAAAAAAGCACCCCACCGAAACCTGAACAAGAATCCAAAAATGAACTACGCAGGAAAAAGTTATGCTTCAACTGCACGGAGCCGTGGGAGCCTAGCCACCGTTGCCTTGGGAAAGGCAAGGTTCATTTGATCGAGGTCATCTCAGATGATGAGTAGGATGATCATGAGACCCATGCTAGAGATGACAGTGGATAGGAGGAGCAGCGTCCAAAGCTAGAGTTGGATGATTCTGGAGTTAAGGAGGCTCCCCAAAGAACCATAGCCTCAATGTCTGAAGTCCCTAGACTTCATCCATTCCGTTTGAGAGGTGTCCTCAAGGGACAATGCATGGTCTACTTGGTGGATAGTGGAGCCACGCACAACTTCATCGACGAGGGTCTAGTGATGAAACGTGGGCTACAGGTTGAGGAATTTTTGGGAATCAATGTGACTGTAGCAGATGGGTTTCAATTGAGTTGCACTAGGATGGTTTCCCAACTTATCATCCAGATTGGAGATTACACATTGATTGATAACTTCTATGTACTAGGTCTTGGTAATATTGATGCAGTTTTGGGTTTGCAGTGGTTGCAATCACTTGGGAGGTATATTCAGGACTTCTGCAGAATGGAGTTAGAATTTATCGTTGATAATAAAAAGATTGTGCTAAAGGCTATGCTTAACGGTGGTCCTCAAGTAGTGTCAGCTAGGAGGATGGAGGCTTTATTCAGACATGGAGAGGTGGATTGAGCAGCACAGTGTTTTGTTTCTACCAAGCCTACCTCTGACAGCAAGCCACACTACCATGTTGACATCCAGATAGTGTTGGATATGCATGGGGTAGTATTTAGAGACATTCCTCCAGGTCGACCACCTGATCGTGGGTTCGAGCACGTCATTGAGCTTGAGGAAGGGGCTAAACCAGTTATAACTACGCCCTATCAACACCTGCCCCATTTTAAGGAGATTGAGAAGACAATCAAGGAGCTTCTGAGAATGGGACACATTTGGCCCAATTCTAGTTTGTTTGCCTCATCGGTTGTTCTGGTAAAAAAGAAGGATGGGACTATGCGCATGTGCATAGACTACAGGACCTTGAATAAGAAGACAATAAAGAACAGATATCATATTCCCAGGATCGACAAGTTGCTGATGAGTTAAATGGGGTTGTGTTCTTTTCCAAGATTGATCTTCGCTCGAGTTATCATCAAATACGAGTCCAGGAGGAAGATATTCATAAAACTGCCTTCCGTTGTCACTACGGACATTTTGAATTCCTGGTCATGCCATTCAGACTCACAAATGCACTAGCCACATTCCAGTCGTGCATGAATCACACATTCCATGAGCAGTTACGAAAATTTGCCTTGGTTTTCTTCAACGACATCTTGATATACAATAGGACATGGGATGATCACCTACATTATTTGGATGTAGTGTTGAGTATCATGGAGGCTCAATCGCTTTATGCAAAAGCTTCCAAATGTGATTTTGAGATGACTAAGATCTCTATCTCGAACATGTGATTGGCACTGATGGTGTGAAAGTACACCAAGAGAAAATACAGGCGATTCTGGACTGGCCACCACCGAAGAAAATATCAAAGTTGAGAGGCTCTTGGGTTTGTGCTCTTACTACAGGGGATTTGTGAGAGGTTTCTCACAGTGGGCATCATCTTTGGCAGACCTTACTAAGAAAGGTGCATTTCTTTGGTCTGAGGAGGCACAGGTAACATTCGACAAGCTCAAGGAGGTCATGAGCTCATGCCCAGTATTAGCATTCCCAGACTTTACACAACCGTTTGTCTTGGAGTGTGATGCATCGAGTCAAGGAGTTGGTGCAGTTCTAATGCAGAATCGACATCCGATTGCATACGAGAGCAAGTCACTGAGGGAGACTGAGAGGTTGTACTCCACTTATGATAAGGAGATGCTAACGATTATGCATGCGCTAGCAAAGTTTAGACATTACTTAGTGGGGACTAAATTTGTGGTCAGGACTGATCACAACAGTCTCAAATATTTTCTGCACCAAAATTTGAACGAGCAGCAGCAAAAGTGGGTGAGCAAGTTTCAGGTGTACGACTTTGATGTGGAGTATATTAAGGGAAAGAAGAATATTATTGCTGGTGCTCTTTCCAAAAATCCAACACTTTGCTCTCTCACTGAGATTTCAGTGGATTGGAAATCTCAATTAGTAGCCGAATACACCAAAAATACTTTTGCTTGTGATTTGATTGATGGCCGGGTACAGGGTGACAGATATTCAGTAGTCGATGACATCATTTATTATAAGAACAAAATTTATCTTGTACTAGGGTCGAAGTTGAAGGATAGGATTTTGAGGGCTATGCATGATACCCCTCTAACAGGGCATCTAGGTTTCTTCAAGACTTATCGTCAGATTTGCGAGAGGTTCACTTGGATCGTCAGATTTGCGAGAGGTTCACTTGGAAGGGATTGAAGGAAGATGTGTTGTAGCGCGTTAGAGAGTGTCTAGCTTGTCAGCAGAACAAGTCAGAACACACATTCCTTACAA
The DNA here is from genome assembly GCA_037957365.1 of Torreya grandis. Taxonomy (NCBI): domain Eukaryota; kingdom Viridiplantae; phylum Streptophyta; class Pinopsida; order Cupressales; family Taxaceae; genus Torreya; species Torreya grandis. The sequence goes on from JARHVA010000488.1 coordinate 1,507,568, forward strand.
GTTTTCTGCAGCCATTGCCAATTCCAGAACAAAAGTGGGAAGGAATATCCATGGACTTTATCACAGGGCTTCCATGAGTTCAAGGGAGAGATTGCATATTTGTAGTTGTGGATAGACTGACAAAATATGCCCATTTCTTTGTTGTATCTACCGATTACACTGCACTTCAGGTGGTAGAATTATTCTTCGGAGAGGTGTTCAGGTTACATGGACTCCCCAAAACGATCGTCAGTGATCGTGACAGCAGATTTCTAAGTATGTTTTGGCATGGGTTGTTCCAATTGGCAGGTACAAAGTTGACACCGAGCACAAGCTACCATCCTCAAACCAATGGTCAGACAGAGATAATAAATAAATGGGTTGAGGGCTATCTGTGGAATTATGTTTCAGAGTAGCAGCGTGCTTGGATCGGGTGGTTGTATTTAGGGGAGTATTGTTACAATACCACCTACCACATGTCGATTGGCATGTCCCCCTTCAGGGCTTTATATAGGTATGATGCCTTATCATTTGTAGATTTGGCCTTTGATGATAGCAGGGTCCCTTGGGCCAAGGAGACAATGCAGAACCATCAGAATAATCTCAAGGCATTGAAGGACAATCTTCAACACACGGAAAATCAGCAAAAATTGTATGCAAACAGGGACCGAGTTGAGAGATCATTTGAGGTTGGAGATTTAGTTTTCCTACGCTTGCAGCCATATAGGAAATCCTCACCGAAAAAAAGTGGAGCACAAAAACTCAAGCCATGTTTTTATGGGCCCTATAGGATAGTGAGGTGAATTGGTGAGGTTGCATGCGAATTGGAGCTCCCTGAGGGTAGTAAAATCCACAACGTCTTCTATGTTTCTTGCCTCAAGAAGGCATTGGGCCAGCAAGTTGTGACATCCCCTGAGCTTCCTCCATTTGATGAAGGGAATTTGGTATTAGTACCTGAAGGTATTGCTGACTGGAGAGAGAGGAAGCTGAGAAATAAAGAATATCTGATCAAATGGAAAGTTTTACTAGTTGAGGATGCAACATGGGAAGGGGAAGAGATTCTGCAGCATCCTAATTTGCGATTGCTAGAGGACCAGCAATCCCGAGAAGGGAGGACTGTAATGTCCCTCTTCACTTGATGATCAATCATAAAGAAATTTTCTAGCCTTTTCATTCCCCATTCCCGGAGGTTAGAAAATTAAATGTTTACTAAGGGAATATGAGAATAATTAAATGGAGGCCAAAAAGCTATAGTTCAGTTGATATTATTTAATTATTCGTTATGATCACTGATGGGGGCCCCTTTTAAGTTAAGACATAATTATTACTAGGTGTCACCTCTTGGGGGTCAATAAATTAAATGCCTATGTCTAATCTTTTTGCAAAGGACGATTTATTAAAATGGAATAAGATCTCTTGAAAAGAATCGATAGCTTTTTTGGTGAGGATATGCATTGGCAATGATGAAGGATAAAAGGCTTCGATTTGTTTGTGGGAAGGATTCAGAATTGATTTGATTTTTCATTCTCTTTATCGGGCTAAGAAGAAGAACTTCTCCAGGACGAAACCCCTGGCCCTGAAATGATTGGGACGGAAACCCCAAATCATTGAATGTTCACAGCCATCATATTGCAGATTGCAGACAGAGGGAAGCCGTCAGGATTAGACCAGAAATCGCAGTTACAAATAGGCACAGCTCTGTCAAATTCGCAGCTTCATCAAGGTTCTGGTAGGCGCCATGCATGCAAGTCGTGGTCTGGTTTAGGAAGGCGATTTGCTATAAAAATCAGAGCCAGTGCTGTATTTTCTGTTTTTACACAAATAAACCTGGTATGTCACATGAACTCATAATATTCTGGATTCAATAAAATACTCAGAGATTCTAAAGTTTCGTTGGATTTATTGTTTCTGAATTTCATTATACTTCAAAACTGTTACATGCATTAAATTTGCCTTGCTCAACACAAACCATCTGAAAACATTTAAACAATATGCAAACATTTAAGTATTATGCAATGAATCCGAGCTAAGGATATTTCATATACTAACAATGCAATAATCCCTGATACATAGAAAACAAGAAAAACACAATAACTATACTATGCACAAACTCAACGGAGGAGAAATTACATCAAGCAAAGCAATGACAAATACTATGGCTGCCCTTACAAACAAATCAATGATCCATCACACAAATCTCCTGCTCTAATACAAATTATGATTTTGGTCAGAGTATAACACACATAAAAGACTTAGTTCTTTTATTAATCTAACTGAGACATTCTTATACATGTTTGAACTCCTACAAATTAGGAGTTGAGCAATATCTCAATCCCTACAAACTCTCAACTGAACATTTGACAAACTCTCAACTGAACCTATTCAAATGGGGTGAGTTGTTCGTACAATTCTTTCACACACACAATAATATTCTAACTAATATAATTATGTACCTATGAAGTACTAATATTTCCAAAACTTTAAAGAACCAAAGTAATCCTTGGTGGAAGTGAAGAGGAGGAAACTCCCCTAGCATCCGAGGCAAAAGATCCACAAGAAGTATGCAAGATAATAATATGATTTTGGTCACGAGTTCCAGATTTGATCTGCACTGGAGCACTTGTCACCCTATGCCAACCACTAGATCTAATAATGTTGGTCAGTCTTAATGCAGTAAAGGTGTTGGCTAATCATCTTCTGCCTGGACCAGTATGAATAGTCGTTGCAAGGCCTTTGATGCTCCACTAAACAAAATGGGCCAAAAAAATGAACCAATCAATTTGGTAGGTATAGGGGAAGTCCATAGTGTGTGATACTTGATGGTCACCACCTCTTTAAGAACAAATCCAAGCATCATTAGTTGGGGTAAAGACCCCGGTGACTTTCTAAGCATATAGTAATAGTTCACTTATCACATTACAAATTTCTCCGTTCCCTTGAAGGTGAGGAGTAACCATGAAAAATCTAAGGGTCACCTTTTGTTAGAATCCGCAAAAGAAAACGATGTCCAAAAATTGACATTAAAGGCTATCAAATGAACACTAAATGAACCCACATAAAAATTGAAAAAAAAAGCAAGAGCTTCTTAAACCTCTTACAAGAATCAATTTCTCTATATGAAATCAAACGGTAGAAAATAGAATATGGGAACAAAACTGAAAGTTCAACAAATTGTACAATGAAGAGGAATTAAGACAGGCATTTGAGCCACATACGGATTGCCATGAATAGATAAACTGTCCGGGAGAGTTTTGCAAAAGCTTTTTGATGCCCTTTGTTTAGAAGTGCTTTACAATCTAAGTCAAACCATACCATTAATGCCATGTTAAGGGGATTTTCTAGGTCCCAAATTGCACTGCAGAACTCATCTAGTCTCATTTAGTTTTTGAGAAAGGGGATCACATTTAAATTGTTTGTAAGCAAAGACTAAAATGGCACACTTCCCAATGTTAAGGCCACCATTGACATCATTCAACAGCAACATGTCAATTAAAGGATCTCTAGAATTTCCCTTCTAACTTTGCTATAAGCATAAAATTGACTTTTTGGTAAGAAGCTCTCTAACTATATGCCTATATTATATCTAACATAAGCAAACATTGACTGAGTTTTGAAGAAATAAATTGGGGTTAGTTTTACTTTCCTATTCATCCTAGTATCTGGTAGAATCTATAGCCTTAAAGCAACTATGGATCAACAAATATGAGAGATGTAGGAAAAACAGTGTGATGAGGACTTACAATACAATCCACTGTTATTGAGAGCTTCCCATTGTTATGGGCATCATTACGATGATCCAAAATGATAACGTGGTTTTCATTCCACACTTGATAAAAATCCCATCTCGATGTTTTTCATATAGCATTTTTTGGAACCCCATCTTTCCAAATAAAAAAAGCATTTGGATTTTGAGTTTTACAATCATCCATGTTAAAAAACTTGCTTTCCAGATGTACACTTCAGTGGCATGTTAAATAAATATCATAGTATATGAACTATTAAATTCTTTCTTATGATCTTATTGGAAGTGGTACACCACTTAATTTTTATCATGTGAATCGTTCCAGTTGTATCCTACAGAGAGGTTCTGCATTCATTTGACCACATACCTGCACTTGATTGCCACAACTCATATTTGTTGCACTAATGTAATTTGTTTGGTAGCAAAACACATCTGCAATTTTCTTATGTGATTGGCACAGTAGACCACCTTTTTGGAGCCCCTGCATCTTACGTCACATAAGAGAACAAGATGATTGCACTCAGAAGAACACCAATTAGCAGAAAACCCTTTTGGTTATGGTCATGATATGTATCCCAAATATCAAAGCTTGTAAATTACTAAGCCCAAGTTTTTTCCACCTCTACCCGTTCATAACATGTGCTCAAGACAATTGTGTGGCTTTTCTAGCAATTACCTATGAATATGATATCAATACTACCAATGTCCTCGGGTTTTTTGAGTCTGCCATTGCCACTTTTGCTATAAATCTTTGCCATATCTCAAAATTATACAGACCTTAGTTGTTGCAGACGTGGAACCATGTGTGCACTTCGGTAGAAAAGTTCAACTCAAACCCTATAAGAACTTTACAAATTGAGTCCTACGAAATTGACTACTAAGAAATGGTTCACAGTTGTTTTATTGGCTTATAGACTGTCTTTAGGGAGAAAATTGTAATGTCCCCATTTTTCCCTCTTAAATAAACAGGGATGAAAACCTTTAGTCTATCATCCCTTAGACTAAAGGAGCCCTTTTGAATTGGTTATTTATTAATTGTGGAAATAGTGATTTTTATCATAAGGCAATTATTAATTAATTAATTAAATATTTTAAAAGTGGTTTTTACCACTAAAGTGCTTAAGTAAATTAAATATTAATTTATTTGCCTTAAAGTAATTTTAATTACTATTTTAAAGCCAATAATTAATATATTATTCAAAAAGGAGATTTTGGCATAGAAGCTAAAGTGAAGATAAGGAAAGGCGTTTTATCTTCCCAAAGCGGTTCGCCCCTTTTGAAAAGTTATAAATACATGGCAAATGCTACAATGGAGGATACGTTGATTTTGATATTTTTGTTCTTCCTACGTGAAGATGACTATTGGGATGCATGTCCAATAGAGATCCTCTACTTTGGTGATTGATCAATCTTACAAAGGTGTCTATTGAGACCACCTTGCGAAAGGAAAATTTGTTTTATAGCCTAGAAGTGGGGTGAACTACCTTGGAGAGTTTTGGTGATTGCTCGAGGGTTTGGTAATATTTTACTTTTATTTTTGGCTTGCTAAATTATTATATTAATTTTGCAAGTGAAGCAAACCACTTGGGAACGTGGGCGCTTGGGTTTGAAGGCTCTATTTAGTCAAAATATTCACAAAATAATTATCTGCAATTATTTAATATTTTTCTGATTATTATTGTGGAATTTTCGACAATTTGCAAAGGATTTTGAAGACGAAAAATTAATAGATAATTTGCAAAATTATTATTAATTTTTCTAACAAGTTTTCGAATATTTTCTTGCTTGTGAAAGGCTAGAATAGTCCCTCTATTTTTCTGTTATTTTTTTAGGGTTCCTAAGAGTGGGGCGATTGACCTAGGAGGGTCAAATTGGCGATTTTATGCGAAAATAAGGCGCTGGTTTTTTTATAGTTTTCTGAGGTTGGTAGCAATCTTGGCAAGGGTTTTGAAAATCTTTTATTCTCAGAGCAACAACAGAAAATTATCATAAAAAGGGATAAAAAGGTATTTATTTAAGTGGATTTAAATCTGAAATTTACTGCTTATGTTCAGATTATTTCAAGGTATTTTATTAGAAAAATTTCCCTATAAAACCCTCACTTTTTGGCGTCTAGGGTTTCTTGCATTAAATAAGGGTTTTGAGAATTTAATTATCAATCTAGGGTTTGTTAATTTTCAGATCAGATTTAAAAGAATTCAAAAAAAACCTCTTTTTTTTAATGTCTCATTTGGGGACATTACAATGGTATCAGAGCACCGGTCTTGTAAACCTGTGTGTGGGTTGTTGGATGCAAACAGGGAAGGAATACATAGTTTATCAAAAGAGGAAGAAAGAAATGAGGGACCAAGAGCAAGGGTTCTCTCCAGAACAATTTAAGCTTATGAATGACTTAATCAAGGAAAGCCAAAAAGAACTTCAACAAAATTTGAGTGTGCAAATCGCAGCTATGTTGAAAGATGTTATTCCAAGGAAATATCACTTCTCCAATGGAGAACATTAAAAAAATGAGAAAAGGGTTTCTATTAAACCCCCTCAAAAAAATTTCAAGGCCACCTTTTTGCAGAAGGAACCAGTGATAGAGAAAAGGACGCCAATGGATGATAGTTTGGAAATTCGTCAAAAAAAGTATGCAGTCCTACGCCTTGCCACACAAGCATTATTGTCTTTTCGGGATTATTGTGAGATGAAAGATGGAGTACCAAACAAGCAACCCTGTAGACACTTGCATCAAGGGGAAAGGCAAGGAGGAGTCATCAAGGAAGCAAGGACCAAACTACATAGAGAGTTTGAGGAAAAGAATGAAGGTATAGCCCTTCATGAAGAGACCAATGAAATAGAAAAATCAGATTTGAAGGAGGAAGATGAGCTACAAAAAGATGACACTTTGGGGCAGCCTAGAGTGGGAAATTGTGAAAACCAAAAATCTGAGTTTTTGGAGCAGCAAAGAGGGCTACAAATGATGGATGAAAATGAGGAGATGCTAGGTGCTTTGGGGCAGCCAAGTACCCCAAACTTTGGTATTCCAAAAAATGATTTTGAAGAAGCCAAAGAAACCGAGATATTCATAGAAAAGGAGTTGAATGATGATTTTTGTTTGGTATCTAATAATTGTTCAAATTTGTTGCATGACTCTAGATTTGATGAAAGTGTTTGGAAGGAAAAATTCTCAATCACAAATAAAAAGGGACTGCAAGCCTTGACAAGGTTGGATGGCACAATTTTGATAGATCAATGCACAATGAGGTGAGGGAATGCGTGAAGGAAAAGAACACTATGATGGACATACATACAATCAAGAAGGATATGGTTTGCAAATTGAGGCATGAGGATTCATTGATTCAAGTTCACAATTATTGGCACCAAGAGGTATGGGATCTAAGTAGTTTTTTGAATTTTACAAAGGTTCTTAATCATGAATTTAAATTCTTTATGACTATTTCCGTGGGAATAAAGAAAGAATCAAAAAATTATTGGCAACATTTTGGGCCTTGGAACCCCATAGAGAGGCACAATTGATACAGCGCAGCCAACTAAAAGGTCAAAGGTTGTTGTTGAAAGGCATTTTAACTTTACTCTCAAAAATTCTGAATTGAGCAACCTATGGCAGCCACCTATCATGCATAATAAATCTGATTTTAGGAGCATTCTAACACTTGTGACAAGGGAAAATGTTGTTAGGTGTAATTCTGATTTGGTACAATCAGAAAACTTAGTTTCTACATCTCTATTACAACCCTTTCACATGGGCAATAGATCTGATTTTGTTATGTACTTTCAGCTGTCCATAAATTCTAGAAATATCAATGACTGGGTCACGGTTTGCATAGAAAAAAAGAGAAGTATAATGACACGGAACAGTAGTATATAAAAAGGGATAAAATTCAGTATTGGCGGGGTTTGTTTGATGGTGCATACATATGTGAGAAAGCTAACAAAGGGCAACCAAAAAAAAGACATACTTCTTACATAAGAGGATCCCTACCAATGGGTTTAAATGATTATGTTATGCACTTACAAGGTATGTTTTCCAATTTGATTAAGCCAATGTTCTTTCTACAAATGGACGGACTACATTTTCAAGATGATGAAATATTGATATGGTTTAAAGAAGGTCCTAGCACACCTTAGAATGCACACTATGGGAGCACACCTCCTCTAATGCTTTACCATGAAATGAATTTAATTATAGGCAACCTTGTTAAGCATATGAAATTGATTCAGTTTGGCATTCCTAATATTTTTCATATAAGGAATAAGTCCATGATGGTTTGTTGGGGAAGCATGGAGTTAGAGAGCCCATTCAAGATCATCTTCGTAATGAATAAATTTAAATTTCTGAGTAAAGTCATGGCTGTGTTTCACTATGACAGCCCACATATTTGCATGCACAATCTATGGGGAGAGGTTTCAACTCATAAGAGGACCTTGAGGATCAGTTCAAAGCATGACAAGAGGCATGAGAGCTACTATTTTGAGTTGCATAACACATTGAATTTTCTTGAGCAGCATACTAAGCACAGGGATTGCAAGGTAGGAAGTTATGATGGCATCCCCCAGATCTTGGGAAGAGGAGAAAGCACAAGTATTAATTCTGAATTTTGTTATCATGAAAAATCAGAATTAGGCATGTACTTACAGCAGTATCATGGAGGAAAAACTGATTTTTGGGGTACATTCCATCTTTTGCAAGGTTTTAAAAACATGCATGTTTGGGTTCCATTTGCAAGTAATAAAAGTAGCACATGCACAAATAGGATACAGCTCTCATTGGTAAGCATATGGGGACTCTTGATGAGCTGTTCCATTTGCAAGTAATAGAAGTGGCACATGCACAAATAAAATACAGCTCTCATTGGTAAGCATATGGGGACTCTTGATGAGCTTATGGAGTGTTACATCCATTCATGGGAATGTTGATAAGGGGCAGCCTTTGGTAGGGTATAGGGCATACACAAGAAAGCCCATATATGTTGAATTGTACTACCTTGAGACTTCACATCATGGTAAGTTTACAAGATGGTACCTAGCTGATTTCTTTTGGCATGATTGGAGAGTGTTAACATGGCATTCGGGAAGTCATTAACCTCGGGGCAGCAAGGTAATCAAATTCTATTATGTTTTTTATTCTAACTTTTGGCCACATATCACTTCCTTGGAGGGTATAAAGGAAAGGAGCTTCCTCATCCACCACTTGGTATTGAAAGGGGTGTTTGGCTGGAAAGATGTGGAGCCTTTGGAAGGCCATGAGGACACATCTAGCATTTGGAAGCAGCCCCCAAAGTACAGGAACAGCAGTATGAAGAAGACATGTGAGGTTTTCTTTCATTGGAAAACAAAAAAATGTGGACATTGTTTGATAAAGAGTGTTGGAACACCCACTTGGATTTTGCAATTGCTTGAGGACAAGCAATTTTTGGAGGAGAAGATTGTAATGCCCCAATTTTTTCCTCTTAAATAAATAGGTATAAAAACCTTTAGTCTATCACCCCATAGACTAAAGGAGCCCTTTTGAAGAATGTTATTTTATTGGTTATTTATTAATTGTGGAAATAGTGATTTTTATCATAAAGCAATTATTAATTAATTAATTAAATATTTTAAAAGTGGTTTTTACCACTAAAGTGTTTAAGTGAATTAAATATTAATTTATTTTCCTTAAAGTAATTTTAATTACTATTTTAATTAAGGCCAATAATTAATATATTCTTCAAAAAAGAGATTTTGGCATGGGAGCTAAAGTGAAGATAAGGAAAGGTGTTTTATCTTTCCAAAACGGTTCACCCTCTTTGGAAAGTTATAAATACATGGCGAACGCTACAATGAAAAATATATTGATTTTGATATTCTTGTTCTTCCTACATGAAGAAGACTATTGAGATGCATACCCAATAGAGATCCTTTACTTTCGTGATTGATCAATCTTACAAAAGTGTCTATTGACACCACCTTGCGAAATGAAAGCTTGTTTTGTGCCCTAGAAGTGGGGTGAACTACTTTGGAAGGTTTTGGTGCTTGTTATTGAGGGTTTGGTAATATTTTACTTGCATTTTTGGCTTGCTAAATTATTATATTAATTTTACAAGTGAAGCGAACCATTTGGGAAGGTGGGCGCTAAGGTTTGACGACTCTATTTAGTCAAAATATTCACAAAATAATTATTTGCAATTATTTGATATTTTTTCTGATTATTATTGTGGAATTTTGGACAATTTGCAAAGGATTTTGAAGACAAAAAATCAATAGATAATTTGCAGAATTATTATTAATTTTTCTAATAGGTTTCCGAATATTTCTTGCTTGTGGGACGCTGGAACAGTTCCTCGATTTTTCTGCTATTTTTCCAAGGTTACTAAGAGTGAGGCGATTGACCTAGGAGGGTCAAATTGGCGATTTTATGTCAAAATAAGACGGTATTTTTTTCTAATTTTATGAGGTTGGTAGCGATTTTGGCAAGGGTTTTGAAGATCTTTTATTCTCCGAAGAGCAGCAGAAAATTAGATATTAAATCTGATTTTTCCTTCATCATAAAAAGGGAGAAAAAAGTATTTGTTTAAGTGGATTTAAATATGAAATTTACTACTTAATTTCAGATTATTTCAAGGTATTTTATTGACAAAAATTCCCTACAAAACCCTCACTTTTTGGCATCTAGGGTTTCTTGCATTAAATAAAGGTTTTGAGAATTTAATTCTCAATCTAAGGTTTGCTAATTTTCAGATCAGATTTAAAATAATTTAGGGTAAACCCCTTTTTTCCTGATTCGTCCCATAGGGCAATTTTCTTATGTGATTGGCACAATAGACTACCTTTTTGGAGCCCCTGCATCTTACGTCACATAAGAGAACAAGATGATTGCACTCAGAAGAACATCAATTAGCAGAAAAACCCTTTTGGTTATGGTCATGATATGTATCGCAAATATCAAAGCTTGTAAATTACTAAGCCCAAGATTTTTCCACCTTTACACGTTCATAACATGTGCTCAAGACATTTGTGTGGCTTTTCTAGCAATGACCTATGAATATGATATCGATACTACCAATGTCCTCGGGTTTTTTGAGTCTACCATTGCCACTTTTGCTATAAATCTTTGCCATATCTCAAAATTATACTGACCTTAGTTGTTGCAGACATGGAACCAGATGTGCACTTCGGTAGAAAAGTTCAACTCAAACCCTATAAGAACTTTACAAATTGAGTCCTACAAAATGGACTACTAAGAAATGGTTCAGAGTTGTTTTATTGGCTTATAGACTAAGTCTTCAGGAAGAAAATAATGCAATGTCAAAGTTGTATCCAGTGCCTCACTCTTGTGAATTTTGAAGGGCATGCATAAGAACTTTACATCCAACAATCTTCAGACATCTTTCAACTTTACATCCAACAATCTTAGGGCATCTTTCAATTAATTTGGTCACCTAAAAACCCAAATGTCACAAATTTGGGGCCACCCTTTTTAATCTCAAAATGGAACAATTTGGTGATACGTCTTATGCATAGTTGCCAAGAGACAAGTACAGATACGGGGAGAAGGGTACTAGTGCCAATATGCAATTTTATTTTAAAAAGGAGGCAGGTATAGGGAGACGACACTATATATATAAATATATATGGGTACAAGAAGACAGGTAACGATGACAATACCGGTACGCTATTTTTTGAAAAATGGGAAACGGGTACGGAGAGACCACAATATATATATATATAGAGAGAGAGAGAAATATATCCTATATTTTAAAAACTAGTGTAAAAAAATTGTACGTATATAAAGATTCAAAAATTGTAACAAAATATTAAATAATAAATATTACAATTTTAAAAATAAAACTATTAAAAATAAAAAATTAAAACATTTTTTAAAAAATCTAAAATTAAATAATAAAATTATAAATATTAAAAAGATTTAATAAGTTAAAATAAAATAATAAATATTATAAATAATAAAAAATTAAAAATTAAAATGTTAAAAAGTTAAAACATAATTTGTATAAATATTACTACTAAATAATTAATAATGATTTATTACAAATTATAAACTTGTAATTTGTATAAATATTAAATATTACTATTAAATAATTAATAATTATTAATAATGATTTATTATAAATTATAAACTTATAAAGTTATAGTTAGAAACATTTTTAAAAAATAAAAACATTGCCGTTGACGGCAATGGCAGCCATCGCCATGAACGGCAATGCCCTGTGCAGTTGCCACGCAGGGCATTGTCGTTCACGGCAATGCCTTTCACGACGATGGCCTCTATTGCCGTTCACAACAATGCAGGGTGCAAGTGCCTTGTTAAAACAATAAAAAAAGCAAATAATGAATATCGTTTAAAACTATTAAACGTGTTTTTTTGCCCTACACCTTCATATGCTTCGAATGTCGACTGCAAAATGCGCATTTTTTAAGGGTGAGTTTTTTAATAGGGAATGGTCGAGAGCCGTCAAAAATCTTTGGGTATGTGAGACATCTCCGTACCCATCCCCCGTACCGGAGATGGACCCCGATACCCTAGACTCATCCCAGGGGGAGGGGGACACAGCACCCTGCTACACTGGTCTTACATATTGCTTGTGTACATTAAGTTTGCACAAGCTTCTTTCCTACAACTTCAAGCTATTTGTTTTAAAAGGCTTTTGCTTCTAGGTGTTTGGGCTTAAAATGACGAATAAGGGCCTCGATTGATGTTTGGGTTATTTATTGATCATGGTCTTATGATTTCTTTACTTGGATTTTCAATGTCGTTCTGTTTTCTGATTTCCAATTATTCCTCTGAGTTCAACGTCCATTCTTTCACAATCTAGTGCATTGGCTTTTATTTTATTTTTGCAACCGAGAAGTTGTCACTTGTGTATTTTTGTTTTTTGTTTGCTCGGAGTGCTTTGCCTAACCTTGCTCCCAGCCCTTCAAACTCAAAGTGAATGCAAAAAGTCCACTTGGTGTTTTCTCATTCATAATTTGGCTCGGAGTCATTTTAATTTACCTATGGAGCCTTCTTTAATGTTTTCCCATGCGATTGATCAACATTTGTCATCCCCCAACTTTGTTTCTCCACTCTCATGCTCGAGACTTTTATCATTTATATGTTCTCTTCTCTCTTGATCTTTATGCCCGTACCAGGATGAATTTAATTAAACATAAACAAATATATATACACAATTGGCGTCCTCTTTATTAGGATGTGATTCCTAACTAATATTTATTATATATACACAATTGCCATCCTATTTTTTTGGATGTGATTCATAATAAATAGTTATTCTTACTCAACCTATCTAGTGGTGTTTTAACACCCTCCCTAAGATAGAGTAACAAACTAACCTATGTCGATGTCACAACTAATCACCCACTATAACTATTACATGATTAATACATCACCTATGATGTACTAACCAAACTAAGATATCTCCAACATCTCTTTTCACTTCTTGCACTTTGGCTCTAAGCCTTACAATTGTGCCAAAAAAATCCAAGTCTCTATGTAAGTGAAACACCACGACATGCATCCTCTTGGTGTCTCTCTGCACAATTCATTCCTAATTATGTCCCTTGTCCCATATTATATGTTAGCTTAGAGTGAGCAATATGCTAACAAGGGGCACCTTCTCACTCAATCTCTGGCTCCTTGTCTCTTTGGGTTGTCCTTTTATTGTAGGCTCGAATGGAATGAGATCGTGGCAAGTGTCACCTCTTCGCTTCATCTTTTACCTAGACTATTTTTCATGTGGAGCTTCAGCATCCCCCACCTTCGCCATTTCAGAGTAAGCGAGATCCTAGCATTTGTCACGATCTTGACGTGTTTTTTATTCTACCCCACATGCTTGAAGGTATTTCTTTGCATTTAATGGTTAATTTTTTATTTATTTATTTTGAAAAATGCATCATATATTACTTCAAGGAACAAATGGTTACATCACCTAAGCAAAAAACAAGAAAAGTAAAGATTTACATCAACTGAACATATTGTTAACAAGAAGCACCTCTCCCTACATATGCAAGGAAAGAAAGCACCTAAGCCTACACCCCAATGGGCAAAGAGTTCACATCTCTTCAAAATTACTCAAAATTAGCTTGTACAATCAAAGCCAGCTCTTGTCTGAAAAGCCTCAACTTCCCCATACAGAGAGGGGAGGTGTCGTTCTGAAAGACGGCTTGGCATCTCGTCCCCAAAGAAAGTTGATTGCTGCCAACCGCAATGTATGCCATAAACCCTTGCAGCTGTCCCTAAACATCCAAGAATCGCCTAAAAGAGGCCCTTTCTAGGAGAGGGGAGCAGTTAAAAGGAAATTGAATTCAGCTTGCAGCCACTCCCAAAGGCCTTTTGTTGTTGGACATTTCCAGAAGATATGATCAACTGTTTCTTCTTTCCCACAACACCATGCAAATTGCATCTGTAAAACCAGTTTTGCTCAACCTTGCTTTGACGGCTAGCCCCTGATTTATTACTAGCCAACCTATCACCTTATGTTTGAAGGATGTTCTAGTTTTCCAAATAACTTGATGTCGTCTTTGCCATCTCACTTGAGGATCTTGAACACGCCTCAATGGTTAATTTTGAGTTTGTCAAGGTGTTTTTTTTGCTTTGTAGGTTCTCATTGATCTTGCATGTCATATGTAAACTTTACAACTCTATGAAGGATGGATCACTTCGAACTCAATACCTTGGTTATGTGATTTCATGCAAAATCTTTCAAGGTTTCATTGTTTTGATGAATTCCCTTATTTGATTGATTGCATAGTGATTTGAAATAAATCTTACCCTTTCGGAGTTGCAATTGTGCATTTATAAAGTTGAAACTTTACAGCTTTGCAATTAAGGAAAATTTGTTATTCTCTAAGGAAAAATGGCACCGAAGAAGCAGCCTGCTACTCCAAGGAAAACATCAAAACTAGAGGCACAATAGGGTAAAGAAATTACAGATACCATTTTCGCTACCAGCATACATACAAGATATAATTATAATTACCTGTGTTTTCAGTTTAAGAATGCATCACCACTCGACAATTCTCAAATAAGACCTGACTTGGGCCCGGTTATAGCTACAACATTAGGAGTTTGATATTGCACAAGGGCAAAGGAAGGCCCGAAGTTTTTCCATGCCCAAAGCTTATTCTAGGCATTTATCATCATGGAATATTGGTTGGGGATCAATTTCTTTCTCCCAATGGGAGGCTTGTCGTGAATATATCCAGATATTTGATGAGGATTATTTCAAAGGTCGATCCTCTAGTGTTCAATTATGATGATGAATGGAAAGATGACTGGGAAAAAGAAAACAATGCAATTGAGTGTTTCAAATTATGGACACGTTCATGACTCCCATTAGAGAAGCCATGGCGCTGTTAAATAAAGTATGGGGAGCTCAAGTTACAAAGCATGTTAATATTGCTTGGGTGCCCCTATTGAGAGAAATTTTCAAAAA
Organism: Torreya grandis; assembly: GCA_037957365.1. Classification (NCBI taxonomy): domain Eukaryota; kingdom Viridiplantae; phylum Streptophyta; class Pinopsida; order Cupressales; family Taxaceae; genus Torreya; species Torreya grandis. The sequence goes on from JARHVA010000488.1 coordinate 1,522,721, forward strand.
TGGCACAATCCAAACTAGGGGGAGCTCATTGACTTTTACCTCCACCAACAGATCGAGATCTGCAAGATAAGAGGCATTTTTTACATGTCTTTCTTTCTCATTGATTGTATATGCTATACTCTTAAGTTTCGACCTGGTTTTGTTTCCAAAATGGAGCCACAAGATGGTAGACCCCATTTATGTTGTAAGACTTTGTATAGAGGAATAAATATTTTTAACATTATTCTGCATTTTGTAACAAATTCATCATCCCTAGGGCTTATTGGGAGCTACAAGGAAAAGAATGCCCTGGGCTCTCTAAAGACATCAAAAAATCATTGTCAGTTTTGGGCAGTTGGTTCTTTTACCGAAAGGGTACTCTGATTAGTGTTGAAAGAGCATTGCAGGCCCCTCACCAACCCCTTTACTATGTCCCAAACTGAGTTTTCGTGATGGACATGTGCTACCAAATTGCCATGGGAGCGGCACTCTATTTAAAGCATTATATCCCCGACTTCCTATTGTTGGAAAACATCAGTTTTATGATTTCCCACAAAATGAGCTGAAATCTCAAGAGATGTACTCATATGGCTCCCTAATAGCATTAAAGCACAATTTCGATCCAAAAGGGAAAATTAAATAATGTTTGGTATCACTAAAATGTAAAACCAATTACGAATATATTCATGAGCAGAGTCTAGAATCACAGCCATATAGGGACGTAGAGGATTTTGAGGCGTTGACAGAGAAACTCAGAGCTTTGGGTAAATAGAACGAACTCGAAAAGCCTCAAAGCACAGAACCTGTAGAACCACATGGTTATGAAAGTTTACAGCAAAGAGTGGCAGCCCGTACAGATGATAACCCCGCTCAGATGATAACCCCGCTCAGATGATAACCCCGCTCCACAAGATTGGTTTCCTGATGTGCAGGTGGTTTCCCCATATTATTGTCCTCCCTCTCACACTGCTGGTGTCCAACCACAAATCCAGAGACAAATTGAATCAGGAGGCAGCTCTCAAGCTGCCCCTACAGTTGCAGAAATAGGCATTGTTGTAGATGGAGGCAGGTACACAACATTGCTAATGGCTCCCTTTGGTAGGAAAGACGTTTAGAATACAGACAACCCCACCATTGGGTTCCCCCAGGACAATGTGACGAATGTGGTAAATGTTCCAGGCCTGCCATCCCAAGGTAGATTATTCTCTTCTTCTCAGCTGCAATATATCATGTTGGATAACATTAAGGTCTCTGTTCCTGCCCTTAGTGAAGACTCAAGTTCTACAACAAATATGAAAGGAGTACCTGATAATTGGAGGGACTTAGTGGAAGCTTAAAAACCAGAAGCCTGGGAATTTTAATCCAGTAGTGGAGGACCCCTAAGGCTCAATGAAGTATCAGAATAAAAAGTTTAAGATGGTAACCACACAGGAGAAGAAAAGAGGTTCTGAGGATGGGGCAAAAGTCACTGAACAAGTTGTAGCAAAAATGAAAGGTGGCCAGGAGGTGAACCTGGGTTAGGAGTCGTGTCTCTGAGCAAATATGCTCAAGAGTAGATCATAGAGGAGGAAAGGCATGCTTGGGAGGTGCAACAATTGCAGCACAAAATTCAAACTATGGAGCAGAGCTCAACTCATTTTGTCACTGTTACAGTCTTTGTTTGGAGTGTAATTGAGGTAGAGGATTCTCTCAAGACTCTTTTCCCTGTCTTTGTTAATTTGACTAATTTGGTTGAAAAGTTTATTGTTGTATTCGACTCTTTTCCATCTTCGTTGATTTGAATAAATTGGTTGGAAAAATTATTGTTGTGTAAGATAAGAACGTGAGGAGAATTTCTTAGTTAAGTGAAGTAGAAAAGAAAATCAGATTTGTAAAGGAAGCCTAGAATGCACAAAAAATTCTGCAGCCTCATGTAGCAGCATTCTCGGAATTTGAGGTCAGTATACTTAATGACTACATAAAGTGCAAAAAGGTGGAGCTTACCCAAGCGGATTCTCAATTAGATAAGATGAATAAACAAGTTTCTGCTTTTGTTTCCAAGCCTATTGAGCTCTTTTCTTCTTTCTAACTTACTCAGTCCGAAACCCCTGAAGGGCAGCGGTTCTCTGAACAAGAGTGTTAAAGGGTTGTCATTTCCATTCTAACTCCACCTTGGCAGATTGTTACTGAGATGAAAGGGTTTGACATAAAGTTCTTACATAACTAAGCATTTTCACTAGTGGCCAAAGTTGAAAAAATCAAAGCGTTGATGGAAAATATCTGGGAAATGGTACCCAATATTAACTCTGAATTAGATGCTATTGTTCCAAATTTCCTAGTGTGGAATTTCAAAGGGTGGTGAATTTGTCCCAAGTAGATTTGGTTTATCAATTTTTTAAGTTTGTCTATGTTGCCGTTAAAGGTGTCGTTTCAAATAAGAGATGAAAAAAGAAACAAAATCAATTGAATTTATTGTGGAAAATAGAGCCATTTAAACTGTACAGTTGGGGTCCCTTGTGATATATAGATATATACCGTTTTGGATATAAATACAGACTGTTAAAAAACAATTTTATGGGTACATTGTATTGCTGTACAGATTTTTAATATGGACACAATCTAATCTTCATCTGTGCACAATATCGGTGATGAAATTATTGTGTTATTTTGTGTTTTGATATTGATTACTCATTTCCCTGTTATTGCATGAATAAATTTCACTCTAACTAATCACTGTTCAGTTCTTAGAATTGTTTTCACATCTGAGTTTCTGTTATTTGTGATAAAAGAAACAAGGAATTCATTATTTTGGTTGTTTGGTTTGTTTCTCTATTGGAACTGTTGTTACTCGGAGGATCAAAATCAACTAATCATCTTCGAAATTTGCACCATTCCATTATAAATTTGGACCTTTGTCATGTTTGTAATGAACTGTGTTAGCTTTTAGCAGAGAATGAACAGCTCTATGAGACAAGTTATAATCTCAAACATTTTTTTCCTCTATCAAACTCCATTTAAAATAGGATTTTATTTCAAAATTGTAATTATTTCCGAGTCTTTAGTAGGTGCTAGTTAACCCTTACCCAATTAGATTATAACAAGGATAGGGGGTTTATTACCCCTTACTGTGCCCATGCCAAAACACTGGTCATCCTATTTTTTGTGCACCATAAAAAGGTTGAAAAAATATATACAAGACTATTGATCATTTATCCTTTCAACCCTGATCTTAACAAAGCATACGGTGTTAGATATTTGTCTGTGTTTAATAAGATATATATCCTAAACACTTATGTGAATTTTGTATTTTATCAGCTACTTTTGCTTTTTGATGGAATATTGCATTTAGGTCAGTGTCAGATAAATTCTGCAATCCACAAACTAAACTATTTAGATTGGCGTCAGATAATTTCTGAAATCCAGCAATTAAATAACAAATAAATTACCTGTCAGGTAATGTAATACCCTGTTTCTCCAACTCCTCCTTAAGTTGTTGCAAGATATTGCCTCGCTTCACATTTTCCAATGTTTCCAAATCGACCCTAGTTATTAAAACATCAAATCATAGTATTAATGTTAGTCAGATACATGTCTCACATACAAAGAAGTCCCCATAAATTACAGTGAGCAACAAAGAAGAAATAATTTAACTATCAGAAGATAAGAAAAAGTACATAAACAATTAATTACTTGAAATAGCATTTACAACACTTTTACCATCCAAAGAAGTATAATTTGTAAACCACCTCTGTTCTACACAGAGATTGTCTTGTGTCTCTTACTGCATAGCAATTGTTTTTCAGAAGTATAGTTTTTAATAAGTGTACAGTGAAAAACATCTTTAAAAGGTTCAGCTACCATACTTATATTGTAATGCTGAATATTAAATGGTATACTTTATTATTTCAACTTTTGTGCTGCAGATTATTTATATTCCTAGGAAGAAAACAGTTTCTATAGTTGAATTTTTATTTATTCCTTAACATGTCTATATTCCCAACACGTCCAAATACAATCAACATGCAACTGACAAATAAAATATATACCCAACCTTTCTATAGTAATCACAAAAAAATCCACATTTTATTTCTTGTCAATATACAATTTTCAAGGTGACTTATTTTCTTCATTTTCTTGTGATCCAAACCTTTATTCTGAAATAATTTGAAGCAAACTTATATTTACAATTCAGATAGAATGATCAAACATCTAAAACGATGTAATTTATTGTCATCAGAATATCCTATAATTCAAGTCAAGAGTAGTATCCTACATTTCAGCAACCTCTATTTGTTCCGTAGCAATTGAATCTGAAGCTGTCAAATTATCAGCTTGTGTTTCTGTCGAACACTCCTGTTCCTTCGCGGAACCCACAAAAGCTGTAGCAATTGAGAGACATAACACTGGTCCCGAAAGTTCCTGCAATATTTACATCATTCATCAGAAAAAATAAATTGAACCATCGGGCAACTGGTGACTCTCAAGATTGAGCTGCCTATATCATATTTGCAACTTATATCCAGCACTTGCAGTTTGAATGCGTCATTGTTTGACAAGGGTGGTCTTGAAAAACTAAAGCAGAAGTAAATTTTAGTTACTTTCATGTATGGCATATAACTTCTATAACTTAGAATTCAAGAACATAGATATGCACCATTGAACTTAGGTTATGTGGCCTCTGAGTTCTTTTGAAATAATATAAACCAATATATAGACAAGTATGCAACAACATATGGTAAGAGTTAAGTAAATGAAGTTGAAAGAGTACCTATCACAGGATACAAAACATGGGAAAGCAAATCCATAGATTGCCTCACACTTTTATCCCCAAACAAAATGACCAAAACCATGGTGGTGATGTATAGACTAACTGATGCAGGAGCATATAAAGCATACAAGCAATCTTGCATCAACCAAAAATAAGAGTCTTGTGTTCGTGTGGATTTGTTGATTTGTTTGTTGTTTTGGCATGGCGAAGATGATCCAATGGGCAGAACCCATACTCCTAAACTTATGTAACATCAATCACATTATAAAATGATCAATTTCAAGAAGCTACATGGTTCCAATCAAGTTGGTTGAATTTCTCAAACATCAGTACAATCCGGGAAGTGGCTGTGTGTGTTGAAAGGCTAAAACAGTTTGGTTGTGGGGCAAAAGGAAAAAAGGGCATCAGGTATCCCTAAACCTGAATGTGAGTGCATAATTGGGTTTCTCTCAAAAATTTATGCAATATATAAAAAAAAATCATCTCATTTCGAGTTTGTATGCAAAAGTTATGGCCTCCGAAAGTTGGCAGAATTTTCACAGTGACAAAACCACCGGTTTACATTAAGAGGTGGTTTCACAAGCTTTTAAAACCGTAAGGACGGTTCTGCAACCTCTGCGGCAATTTTGCAACCGCTAGACTGCATAAAGCAGTGGTTTTACCCATATGGAATGTAAAAAAAAAGTAACGGCCCAAAATGATGAATGGTAGAATTTGAGCATTTCTAAGACCCAAAGGAAGGTGAAGAAACACTCCAAAAGGCAGAGAATGTCAAAGAAGATCTGAAATAGTAAGGGAAATGGCCAAGGAGAGTTATAAAGTGGGAAAACCTCCAATAAGTTGGCAAAAAAGAGAGAGTTAAAGGAGCAGAGCTCTCCAAGAATAGAAAGGAGAGTTGTTTCAATCCAAGAGGAACTGTGTGTGGGACCAAGTCATCTCCATGTAATGTAATAAGCCTATCTAGGCATGTGTGAGAGTGTGAGTGAGAATGTGCATTCCATTTTTTGTAACATGTTTTTAAATTCAATGAAGAAAGTGTGTTGAAATGTGTCAAGTTTGAGTAATGTGCTTGAAGTGTGTAAATGATTGAGTTTAGGCCTACGAGTGAAATCTAATAGCATCCTATCAACAAGGAAATGCACACAAGTATCTCCTAGATAAGGGGGATCATCTACATCATGATAGAAGAAACAAAGAGACCTATAAACCAGAACTATCTCATGTAAAGACTTGTCTAGTCTTTCAAGTGAGTTTCTTGAAAAAAACCTTACCAAGATATGATAATATCCTTCCCTCTTATGCCGATGTTAAAGTAGAACAACAATCTCATAGCCTGGTCAAAATATTAGAAAAAGGAATGAAAAAAAAAATTTGAGAAACTTAGAAATTAAGGAATGTTTTATTAAATGGTTGGGTAAACCTCATAGCTACCAAATCCATTTGAATCCAGATTTTTCAGGTATATAGAATTGGTCCGATCCGATCTGAACATTTTTTTAAAAAAATATTTTTCAAAAAACTTTCATTTTTCTGCAACATCCCAGCCAACTTACTCCTTTTTGGCTCATTTCAATACCTGGAAAGCTCGCAAGATAATAAGATATCTTCAACATCACGCAAAATAATTAATGCAATCAATCAAAGAATATAAATTGGAAGCAATTAACCATAAGTGCATTGAAGAGAACATTCCTCATAATAATGACATCATGGCAGAAATCAACAGGATTGTGCTTCTGAATCACAGTAGTTTCCAGTTCAGGAAGATTGCATGCGCAAATTCCCACAATGAAGGTATGTTTCATACTGATTATATAAAACTGGTTCATGGAATAATTTTATCGTCACATGGCAATAGAATATGGATTGGCAAAACTATTACTGCACAAGGATGGCACAATTGTATGAAAATTGACTAAGATGCTTGGTATATATTGGCACCGATGTGATAAGTACCTACTGAAAATGGACAAAGTAACAATGGAAAAGAAAGGAAAGGTGGATACTTTTTAAGAAAAAATTAAACATAAGAGTCCATTACCAGCTTTAATAAATAAATTCAACATGCAAAGAATTTTTAAGGATAGCAAAGCCAACCACAAAATAACATAGGATGCAACTAACCTGTGCACCCTTTGCAAGATGCTTGAATGGCATCCATTTCTGCAACCAGCTAAATGGTGGGTACTTAAGCAACCAGATTCCCTGTATGCTCTTCCATAATAGTGGAAACCTTTTTTTGGAGACCCTTCTTACCACCTCTAAAGCCGCAATTTTGAGTAAAAAGAACAATAAATGACTTGAAGATTCTCTAGTTACTTTTATCTCCTTCATCTTAACAAAAGAAGCAACTGTATTTTGTAGAAAAGCCTTCGGAACTGATGCAACCAAGGAAGACCTACGAGATGCTCCTTTCTTCCCTTTGATATTGCTCAGTTGCAACGTCCTGCTTGAACTTGAATTTTTCATTGGGTCCTCCATGTTTACAGCTACCTTCTGTTTCAATGTCAGGGGTAATTTGTTTATTCTTTCACAAAGTAACTATCATCCCAAGATGTGCGGTATACAAGTCTTCCTATCAAAACAGCAATAGACTCCCAATGTCCATGAAAGTTCTACTGCAGAAGTCCTAATTGTTTTCTTCTCTCCAAATTTAATCACCTAACCAAAGAATCCGTCTTATAGGCACAAGATTCAGTTGGCATTAACATTGAAGATGATTTCGTCTGGTTTGGGCTGTTTGTATTTCAGGAACCACAATCTTGTAAGTGTGCATGTTTTAATTTTTTAAATATGAAAACAGATACCAACTAGTAGTTAAGATCTGTGCTACATTTGTATTTGTAAATCTGAAGATTGAGATGACATTGCTCCAAATCCATGAAGCTATTCGTCTTTTCTGTGCTAGTCAAGGCTTAGAGTGGACCCACAAAATCTGCATGTTCACGAATTCTTCTTCACCCCTAAACCAACATTCAAGATCTCCAAGCTGGTGATGTCAAATAACATGCAAGTATCCGAAAGCATGGAAAAATATCAATAGAGCAGCATAATACAACCATAAAATAAGGATATTGCTAAAACAGGTTTATTAGATAAAGAGTCGTACAGAAATCAGACATTTTGCAACAAATAAGATAACCCACATGCAGAAATATCTCAAATTTTAAACTTCGACACTCATGGCACATCAAAACTTGAACCAACATTTCTCAAAAAAACAATCAAGCTTCATTTCTTGGGTTGACATAATCATTAAAACAAATAAATTGAATACCAAGAATAAAATTTAAGTCCAAGTGATATTGTTGTTTCGAAAGGTTCTTCAATAGCACTCCTATTTTCATGATGTACTAGCTTTTAAAGCCAATACCAATGTTGTCTGTGTCAACAGATTCAAGATTTGTATAGACAGTAAGTCAGGTCTACAATGGTACCTTTGAACTCGGATTCAGGGGTCACTTGCAGGACACTGAAAAGTAAAACGTTATATGGCCAGTTTAATATGTCAAAAACAAATGTTAATTAGCTGTTCATATAGACAGTAATTATTTTTCTACCTGTCACTGATTCCTACTTTACTTTCTCTGTCAGACTATCAGTTGTCAAGTTAGTCAAGCTTTTGCATTGCAAGGGCACTATCATACTTGAGCCTTATAGTAACATTGTTTAAGGTGAATCACATATACTGTTACGTTAAACTAAGTTCATTCTACATTTTAACAGATACTGTCAATAACAACAATGATTTGTAAAACAACAAAGTGATGTAATCATTTTAATGTATTGGAGTAGCAGGGAAGTTAGAAGGTAAAAGGTGGCCTGAAAGGTCACTAAAAAGTTCTATAATCATGAGTTCAGGAATCATAGGGTAATTGGAAAGTCAAGAATGACTGAAATTGTGTATTATAAATATAATATTAAGATTACATAAAGGAAATTATATGTCTCATGTGCCTGGAGATAATCTTAAGCCTTTGTTCTGTGCTTAATGTTTGAATTTATGCATAATCAACTTCTTACACATCAGATCTGTAATTGCAACTTTTATCAGGTCCTCGTCCATGAGTCCAGTGGGGATGGATGCAATAGATAGTTGTAGTGCCAAGTTGCAGAAATCCCACTGCTTGTACAAATGTTGACAGTGAAGTTTGAAGGGCAGTTGAAAATCTCCAGTCCATGGTTGAAGGATATGCAGGTGATTTTTTTATCAGGTTTGAACAATGTAGCTGTGAAGAAATCAGAAGCTCACTGTTCCATGTGAAGAAATAGTACTCAGCGCAGTTGATTCAATAATAAATTTAATCTTCTTGGTGAAGCTATATTGCTAGTTTACTGCTGTATTGAACATTAAATCACTGGTGTACGGTTCAAGCATTGAATTTTGCAGTTCTCTGAGCATAGTTTCCGCTTGAAGTATTTTGGGGCATCTTCATCCATGATGATACATTGTTCAAATCCTTGGCTGATATTCGAATCAAACCTCCTGAGCTGATTGAAGACTAAATAGAAGTAACCAGTTTTGCATTTGTTGGACAGTATCGGTTTGGCACTATTCAAGGCAACTGAAATCCATTTTCTTGCTTGCTTACTTTCTGGATAGCAATCAGTGGAACAGAGAATAAGAACAAAATAAACCTGTTAGCATGGAAGAAGGTAATCCTACCAAAACATTTGTGGGGATTAGGTTTTGGAAACTGCAGAGAAATAAGCAGAGCCTTAGGTAGCCAACGTTTTTGGAGAATTTATAAAGAAGATGGCAGACTGTGGAGTGGGATTCTTCAAGTCAAATATTTGGGCAGACCAGATTGCTCAAGGCTGTTTTCTCAAGAGGACCTACCTAGAGGATCAACAATATGGAATTTTGAGATTGGATGCATATCACTGCTAATGGCAAAATCATATCGAAAATGCATGATGCGAATCAGGTATATTTGAGACATGATGCTTGGGTCAGAGAGACCCCTCCATGTCAAGATGAAGAGTTGAAAGTAATTAAGTTTGCCATTGAGCAGTGGGGTCCAAGGGTCAGCAATTACGTTTCAATAAGAGAAGATAGCAGAGAATGGAAGAATTTGAATTGGCCATCAAGAAAAGAAGAAGAAAAGGGAAAGATCTCGAACCATCTTTTAGCATATTATCCTTTTCCATCATGAGGAGAGTGGGATAGATTGATTTGGGATAGCACCAAGAGAGGAATTGTCACAGTAAAGGCTGCATATCATGAGATTCTTCAAGAACCCTATCACGAAGATTTTGTGATACCAAATGGAAAGGTCTGGATCCATAAGGGATTCCCAAAAGCCAATATATTTCTCTAGTTAGCTGTAAAAGAGAAAGCACTCACTTATGATATCATGAAAAGAGACATCCCTGGGCCATCAATATGCCTTTTATGTGGAGAAGACGAGGAGAGTAATAACCATATATTCATCCATTGTCCTTTTGCCCAAGCATTTGAAGCATAGCAAGGCAGAAATGGGAGATAAGCATAGTTCTACCAAGCTCAGTTAGAGCACTAATTGAGCAATGAACTTTAAAAATCAGAAGCCAACACTTGAAACTACTATGGCAAATCACTCTTTCAGTAATCATATGGAATATCTGGATTGAAGGCGATAGAAGAATCTTCAAAGAGAAATCTCAACCAACTACTCAAGTATGGGAAAGAATAGAAGCAGCCATCTCAGAACTAGGAAAGGCTTGGTTTAAGGAAGAAGAAGTGGACAGAGAGGAGGAAAGATGGAGTAAAGCCTGACACCTAATTCCTTGACCTATCAGGCCTGTCCACCCTGGTAATGGGGATGTTAAGATATAAACTAGAGAATCACATGCCACTTGCTGCTCCCCTCTCCTGGGATTTATTAAGCTTAATTTCAAGGGTGCTGCAAAGTAAAATCTTTGACCAGCTGGTGGGGGTTGTTTATTTAGAAATGAGGAAGGATAAGTGATTATAATCTTTGCTATGGATATTGGGAAGGACACAAACAACCAAGCAGAGGGTATGGCAATGCTCAAGGGGATTCAGGCAGAAATCATCAAAGGTGGAAAAAATCAGTAATTGAGGTTGATTCGCAGATTTTGATAAATCCAATGAAAAAAGGTGGGGTCTCTTCTTGGAGATTTAAAGCAATAATAGATGAAATGAAATGGCTTACAAAGAGGCTAGAAGTTGTCAAATCTGATCATATTAAAAGAGATGAGAATCAGGTGGTGGACAAAGCAGCCAATATCGGGGTCAGTCTAATGGAGGCAACATACCCTCCAGATCAATTATGGAAAAGATAATTCCCCAGTTAATTGTGTGGGCTACTATTCAGAGATTGTAGCGATAGTTTTCTAAGCCCCTCCCAATTTTCCTAGACATCCACAATAGGAAAATTTAAATGGGGGAGGCCCCTATCACCCCATCATGAGTATGTTAAAAAGCATATCAATGAAGATATTTATCGCCCTTTGTGACGAAATGTAGAATAGGGGGTGACAAGACATATTGAAATGTGTGAAGTTAATTCCCTTAATCAACCATAATGACTGACATGTGGGAAGGCGGAGGTGATTATAATGCCTCAACTCCTGTCATTTTCATCTCTTCAGTATTCGTTCATTTTCAAGTGAAGGATTCAGCATGGAAGCAGAGGTAATGGATGGACATCAACTACTGTAGCTAGAGGGCCAGATAATCCAAAACCCCCTTTTTCTACAGTCTAAATTTTTGAATCTTGTATCCATTTCCGTCGCTTTCTGCAGGCATGAACCAATAGCATATTGTTTCTATGCGTAAATATTCATGTATTCATTATGGGGAATTCATTGAGGGCAGTATTGTAAATGAACCCACTCACAGTTGATTTGTGTGAGCGATTTTTGTGTGGTGGGTTTGAGCAAGTTTTTTTTTAAACATTCCTCTCCTATGCTTGAGTGTGAGCCATCTGAAGCTCTCAATGAGAGGGCACATACTTGGGATGCATGGGTGGAATGCGATTTCCTCTTTAAAGTTAACTCCTCTCTGAATTATTGTGTCTCTGTCTCTTTGCTTTTAGATTATGGCGAGATAGGTAGCATGGATAAGAGGAAAGGTGCGTCTGCCTCTTCCACCAACATAGAAGGGTTTGGCGCTCTTTGTAGGAAGCTCCCATGCGAGAATTGAAGAAACTAGAGGGCGATGGCAGGACTAGGGGTGGAGATGCAGGCCGGAATGCATAAAGCTCATGAAGGAGTTCAATACAGCCCTTCAAACGCCTCATCCAACAATATGCAGTCTTGAGTTGGTTGATGGAATGTGTAAAAATTGGTCGGGATTTGAATGAGGAGGATATTGTCACAGTTAAAGAGTTGGTGCAGAAGATGATGAAGGATCCTGGCACAACTTATGGCAGGAGGAACTAATTTGATGTGGTGCATGATATGGAAACTATCACAATGATTGGAACTGTAAGAAACTCTTACCAGGTCAATTAAAATGTGGTGGTGGCAGAAGTGAATAGCGAAAGTAACCACAAACGAGCCAGCTATGGGATGAGGAAGAATAAAATTTGAATTAAGTATACCTCTAGCCTTGCATTGGCATCATGGTTGTTGCTTTCTCTATCCCCCTTGCCTCCCCCTGTATATAAAAAATCTGATTCTGAGGAGGAAGCAGGCTGGTTCAAACTGTAATAACTGATTAGTCCCTGGGGATGGTGGTGTAACCCCAGAAGTTGTATGTCAAAGAATTTGATAAATATAGCTGATTTTCCACCAAGAGGTGGCAGATTATTGATATGATCCAGCCATATTTGAATGGTTAAACTTCGTGTGTGTGTGTGTGTGTGTGGCTCAATTTTAAATCTTTGTTTTCAATTTTGCAATCTCACATGATAAGGTAGTATGGTAGAATGGAAAATTGCATTTATGCATCTTTCTGCATTTCCTAGAATTTGCTTTATTGTCATTATGTTAAGATGGAATTGGTTGGAAGTTTTCAGTGAATCTCGTCTGCGAATGAGATTCATAAAGCTCAATTGCTTTGCATGCCTGGGATGCATCGTGGCTCTAGCTCTATTTGTGCATTGATAAAGCTCTCAATATTGAAAGTCAAAACAATATCTGCTATGCTTTGAGTCAATGGGTTGTTTCCAGTTAAGCTCGCACACACAAAAGTCAATGAGGTATTTTCAGTCTGCAAGATATTTTAGTTCCTTGTGGAGTACAAGGAATGTGTCCTTGGTTTGCATGTGAGAAAGGATAGCCTTCAAATAGGTGTTGTATAGCAAAACATGCATTGTCAAAGATCAGGCAAGATGAGTCTCTGAAAATTTTGATTTTGTGCAGATTTGAGAGTATGACGTCTATACGATTGGGAGAAGGAAATACCTCATTGCCTTTCTTCAGCCTGTGGAGGTTGTCTTTTGAGTTTCGACATGCTCTGAGTATCTGCATGATGACATGCTTTCATATTTTGAGATCCTAAGAGCTTTAATGCTTATCAGTGACTGAATTTTTCTTGATTATTTTTGTTGGGCTAGGGCCCTCTCCCTAGGTGTCTTTAGTAAATAGATAAATAGATGACTCGTGAGGAAATCCACGAGGTGGATAATAAACATGTTAATACATATAAATGAAAGGCTACATGAACTAGGCATGCCTTTACATGCTAAATAATAATTAATATACTTTTATAGGGGTATCTAACATGCAAGCATTGCCTACTTGGACAGAAAATAAAACTAGGAACCAATCATGACAACTTAAAGTACTCATTTACCAGGACATGACAAAGAGCAAGACAAAGAAGATGCAAAAAAATTTCTATGAAAATATGATTTGAATTCAAACATATCAAAGGCAAAGAGAACAAAGTTGTTGATGCCTTGAGTAGAAAGTGGCATCTTGCTGCCATAAAATTTGCACGAAACAAATTTAATGAGGAGGATATTGGACAACCTTCCTCAGATGAATTCCTCCAACAAGTTGAAGAAGGATTGCCAAGGATGGATGGTGAAAGAAAAACATATTTGAAAGATATCAGCTTAAGGCAGATGGACTCCTTGCATTCAAAAGCAAGATCAATATGCCAAAATCTGAAGAGTTAATAAAGTATGAAAGAATTGTATCATGTTCCTCATACAGGGCATCCTATCAAAAAATTAATGCAACATTGACGAACAATTCTTTTGGTCAGGAATGAGAAATATGTGGCTAAATACATTGCTGACAAATGGTGAAAGTAGAGCATCAACACCCAACAAATTTATTGCAGCCACTTTGAATTCCTGAAATGGAAGTATGATGTTGTTACTATGGATTTCATAACCAGGTTGCCAAGAAAGCTAGAAGAAATGATGCCATCATGGTACTCATACAAAAACTGATAAAGGTGTCACATTTTATGCTTGTAAAGGGAGAGCATTAAGCTTCTGAAATAACTGATATCTTCCTTGAGGAGATGGTAAGACAGCATGGCGTATGGAAATCATTTTAGACCAAGATCCTAAATTCACACCCAAGTTTCAGAAGGGACTCTTCGGCATTATTACCTGGGGGAAGATTTATATACTTCCTAAAACCAAGTAATGATTTTGACCCCCATACCAGCTTGTCTCCATAAATAGCTCAATGTTCTTTGATGATCTTGAATCCTGTCGACTCCTTTTTGCACATCTGTCAAGCAAACTTTAAATTCCACTTATGTCTTTGCTAAAAAATCTCCCCAACACAAACAAGGGAATCAAATATTCCAAATTATATATAGCTCTAAATGTAATCATACCTTTAGCCATGGTTGTCACTATCTATGTAAATTTTACAAGTCTCTGGAGTCTCAATAAAGCCCACCACATGAGACACAATACATTTTTCATGTATTTACCTGCGAAGTTTTCTCATTTGTTTTATGGATGCGTATGATCCAAACTTGCATAAGTCCAACCATGCACCAATTGTTGTAACATCATTACAAAATGGATTGTAAGCTTACCATCATAATTATTCACGGTAGTATTGAGTATCCAAAATTTAGAAAATGCCTTGGCAACCAAGAAATCAATTCTATCCATTTCTTGACCACAAGGGTGTGGGTAGTGACAAGTTGCAAGGTGATCAAACTTGTTTAGTGCAAGGATCAAGGTTCTACCCTCCCCCAACCCCAGCAAATGTGGATGAGGCTAAGTGTATGATTTTGACAGGATAGAAGCACCCCTGATAGCACAGGGACTAAAAGGAAAGCTTGTATAGTAGCAGCATTTCCAAAAAAACATTTTTCTTATGCTTCCTATAGTAAGAAATAAATCTGGCCAACTATGCTTGTTCATCAACCGTTCCCAAAACCCAATCATGTTGTGTCAACGTTTTTGACAAGCATGTTAACAAAATCCATAGAAACGCTCCTATTTAGTTTCAAGAATGTGTAAAGGCATTAGCATACTAATTGTGAATCCCATATACTTATTGAACCTAGCATCCCTTCAACTGTTTAAACACTGAGCTACATTCTTATAACAATCACACTTCTTTGCGGCTTCATAAGTGTTCTTCCTTTTGAAGGGATACCATAACACTGGCACATAATTTATATTTGCAACTAGTCAAATGTGAACTAAAATTAAAATTTGTTATATTTGTCCCACAGGCTGTCATTTTTAACTCAACATCAAAAAGGGAATACCAAAGTACAAGAATTCAAGAATCTGCTAACATAATTTATCCTGTTTTGTGTGAATCCCAAAATTTCCACCCAAGAGCTCCTTTAACAAGATGTGATTGCCATCCTATAACAAACCCATTGTAATCCACTTCTCTTTTTTCCCTATTAGCAATCCTGTCATCACCATGCGCTAAATGAATCTCATAACAAAAAAAGCCAATTCAAATAACTAGACGATCTAGCCTCATACTAAAGTCTGAAGAAATCTCAAAAAAGATGACAATGTTGCATCCTCATTCCCAATGAATCTTACAAGTGATTAGGGCATATATAACTTTACGGACCACTTTCTATGTACCTAAATACACAAATGAGGGTGGTAGGTCATTATACAAATGGTTAGCCTGCAATGCAATCCTACTTGAGCACTACAAGAATTTGGTGGTTAACCATCCTACTAGAATCCTGAAGTTAGGAGACGAGAAACATCTATCACAATATCCATCATAGATTTTTCATGTTAGGGAAAATTGGCATTCGTTGTCATTCACCCATTGAGAGACAGGCTCTCTAATTTGACTCCAACCTACTCATTATACCATCCATACCCTACAATAACACAGACTGCAATGAGCATCCAAAGGCTCTTATATCATGCCAGGAAGGACAAACTACAGGAGAAAGCAAGGCGTATGCACTCCTAGAATAAGCCATAGTGGACAGCTCGTGTCTACAATGGCTTGCATAAAGTACACAAAAGATATTCCTCAATCAATTTGGGGAAAGGACCCAAAACATGTGATGGGATATGCTCATAAAAATATCAATTTTAAAATGCATTGGGACTAATAGTTGTTCAACTTGTATTCAATAATAGTATAAGAGCCAATCAAAACATGAAACATAGGGTGCACGGGTATTGGAACGCTATTCACATGTTTTAGGACCAACTTATTTTGTAGTAAATCAATTGAAAATCTATTTTTCCCTTCAATTGAGCACAGGAAACAAAAATGGTAGATTAATAATGAAAGAATCTTATTGGTTGACCTTTTCTATACAACATTTGGAAGTCATATGATATACTTATTAGATCGTAAACATAAAGTGCACGGGTATTATGTCATTTCCCCTATATCACAATGATATATATAATAAACATGATAAACATAACTAACATGGTATTTAAGTAGCACCCTCGACCATGATCTAGGGTTTAGTAATTATTCATGCATAATGTCATTCCCCATGCACAATGCAGAATTTCAAAAGTATCAATTAAAAGTGGACATCTTTTCCACAATCATTAATACATCAGACACATGTGACAGTATCTCAAGGAAGACATATCTTACAGATGATGCCTTGATCCTATTTGCAGCAATAAGGTGCTCCTTTATGAATTATGCATCATTTTCTGAGAAATTAGTAGTTTATTACATATAAGTTAGTTTACTTAGATATAGGTTTAATTTATTAAACTTATTATAGGTTTAATTTATTAAACTTATTATATGTTATTAGCATTAGTTGTTAGAAGCATAAGATTGCATAACCAGCGAGTACTCGCCGATTACTCGGGTACTCGCCAAAAAAACCCTGAAATAAATAACCGCTGCTTGAGCTCACCATATTTTTTTCTATCACCGATTTTTGCCTACAGGCAAGTACTCACCATGTACTCGTGAGTAATCGCGAGTACTCGCTTGCAACCCTGTACGCGTGCTAGAGGTGGAGCCATAGGGGCAGGCGCAGCATTCTACGCAAAGCAAGGAGGGGCAGCCAAGTGGGAGGACTAGCCATTCTCAGTCTCCCTTAGTTTTCAGAGAGCTAGGAAAAGAAAATTATAGATTCTTATAATTTTTATTTGTAGATTCTTGGATTCGTAAATTCTTGTTGTATTCATTTAATTATGTGATTTTGTACTTTATTTGTATTCAAATCTAATAGAAAACACTTTCCTAACATTTTACAAACTCCTCTGATACATTATGGCATTATGCAACTATAGTTTCTATAAAATTTATGTTTTTTTTAATAAATTTAAGTATTTTTTGCCTTTGTTGGTTATTCCCGATTATTCAACCACCCTTGTCAAATACTCTTCGATTATTCAAAATTTCCTCTTGGCGAGTACTTGCCGGTTACGGGTATGTATATTATGGTTAGGAGGCTTGTTGGGTGATTTGCTATAACACCTATACATAGGAGTTAGGTTGAGGATACTGTGGTAGGTGATAGGGTCACATCCTAAATAGTAGGATGCCATCCTTGTATATATAGTTGATGATGTTAATATGAAATTCACCTTGATAGGAGCTAATTGAACAATCCAATTTGGTATCAAAGTGGGATAAAAGGCCCATGAAGAGAATTTTTGAGTGTATAACATGAAGTTTATTGGTATATAATGCTTTAAAGTGTGGATCAGATTAAGAGATTTGCAATAAGAAATGTGTAAGAAAGGCGTTTAAGTCTGAAGCAGATTTGCAATATTTGTCATTTGCTTAGTTTGCACCAAAGTACACAAAATTAAGGCATTGCATAGTGGTGCCACAGTCCTTATTTGAAGAAAAGTGTTGTATTTGATTGTAAATTGTTGTTTGAGGCTTTTATTTAATATATTTCTAAGAAAAAGGATCTAATTGTGCATAGTTAGCATACTCGGCGAGCAATCAGCGAGTATGTGAGTACTCGCCATATTTTCTGCCCCATGGGTATTTTCTACTCATACTCGCAGGTTTTTTTCTTTTTTCCCAGGCAAATAAATTCTTTATAAATCATTAATATTATGTTTCTAAATATGTTTTATAAATTTACATGCATTCCATTCAATTCCATGATTCTTACTCATGATTTACGCTAGTTTTTCAAAATTTATGAATAAAATTGTTGGTCTTTCCCTATATATAGAGTTTAGTTTTACAAATTTATGGTTTAAGTTTTTTTTTAAATGTTGTTTTTATATTTTTTTTTATTTTTTCATATACATAAGGTTTTGTGTTTACATTTACAACTTTACGGTTTAAGCTTTTTTTTTTTTTAGATGTGTTTAATTTGTTTTTGTATTTAAACATGTTGCAAGGTAACTGTTAGCATATAATGGCATCCAGTACCGCACAAGGCTAGCATCAATGAGTGGTAGCCATCCCACTAAAAATTGTACCGCCACTTCAAAGCAAGTCATAGTTGGACCGTCCTAGGGAAGTGAGATTTGCATGTTTTGTTTGAAGAAGGTTTTTGGAGGCATCAATCGCCTTAAATACCATATCGCATGCATTCCTTCTTGTGACATCACGTCGTGTCCCAATACCACAGAAGAGGTAGAACAAGAGATTAACACAGAACTTGCATTGATAGATGAGAAGAAACTAGAGAGGGCACGGGTACAAACAGCCCTAGCAGCAACCATTACTCCCGTATCGACAACGGAAACTAAGGTAGATGTGGCAGATACTATGGGCTCTGGTCATGGTCCACACATATGATGCACATCCACTTTACTCAGTTCGAAAAAAGGCCAGTCATATAGCTTTTTTGTACCTAGAAACATACTTGAGGCACAACCTTCATTGCAAGGTATAGGGTGGAACAAGGAGGTGCACAAGGAAGCAGCTAAGGCATGTGCGAATTTCTAATACTACAATAACCTTCCCTTCAACATAGCGAAGAGCCCATACTGGGAGTATTTGGTGACAACATTGATAGTTGCTGGGAAACGGTACAAGGCACCCTCTCCAAAAGACTTTAAGTGGAACGTTGTCAAGAATGCTACTGAAGATGCAAATTCAATTATGCAAAAACAAAATAGTGGTGAAAGTTCAGATGCACCATTCTTTAAGATGGGTGGATAGATCAAAATATCCGCACCTTCATCATTTTTTTTAGTAACTTCGAATGGTGAGATGGTTTTTTTTAAGTCAATTGATGCCTCTAACAAAGTAAAGAATGCAAAAACTTTGAGCTTGATGCTCGAGGAGGTTGTCTTAGAGGTGGGCATCGAGAACGTTGCGCAAGTTGTCACTGACAATAATGCAACATATGTGGCAGTTGGAAAACTATGTAATGAGAGGCATCCATCACACTTTTGGACCCCTTGCGCTACCCATTGCCTTGACCATCCTTTGGAGGACATAAGCAAAATTGATTGGGTGACGCTGCTTGTAGAAGATGCCAAAAACATCACCAAATACATTTATAATCGCCCTTGGGTTCTCAACTTGATGAGAGATCACACCAAGGGAAAAGAACTTGTGCGAGCAAGTGTTACAAGGTTTGCAACTAACTTTTTAATGTTGCAAAGTATTTGTAGTTTGTTAACATCATTGAAGCAAATGTTTGTTAGTCAAGCATCATTGGACTCAACATATTCAAAGAAAGTTGATGGAGAGAGGACTACAAAGTCAATTTTTGATGATGCATTTGCAAAGAGTGTTGTAGACATCGTGAAGGCAACTTCAAATTTCAATTTAAATTTCAAGTTGATTCCTTCACTTTCATTTTTTTATAATATTTAATTTAATTGTAAGTTTGTGACTTTAATTTGTTCGCAACTTTGTAGGTGTCGAAGCCTTTAATGAGGATTTTGCACTTGGTAGATGGGTAGCAAAACCCAATGGAATACATTTATGAGGCAATGGATAGGGCCAAAGAGACCATCCAAAACTTTTATAGGGGAATAGAAGCAGATTTGATCCCATTAGGGACATCATTGACCGAAGGTGGAACAATCAACTCCACCAACCCATTCATGTAACGTGGGTCTACCTTAATCCCAAGTTTTTCGACTCTGATGGCTTCGTAGATGTTAATGGGGAGGTTATGGAGGGCCTCTCAACATGCATTGAGAGAATGACAGCTAAAAGTGAGGGACCTCATTATTTCAGAGTTATTGAACTACAAGTAGGCTAGGGGTAGGCTCTTTCTTTAGCACTAGCTATCCAAGGAAGATCCACCCAAACACCAGGTAACAAAATATAAAGTCTTTATTTATACCTTACAAGTTACAATTTACAATTATTAATTATTTAAAAACTTTTGAATATCTTGTTTGCAGGTTTGTGGTGGGAAGATTGGGGCGGAAATACCCCAAATCTTCAAAAGCTAGCCCTCCAAATCTTATCTCAAGCTTGTAGTGCTTTTCAATGTGAGCGCACATGGGATTTGTTTGATGCCATTCACACCAAGAAGCACAATAAGTTGACTCAACAACACCTCACTGACCTAGTTTCTGTGTAATACAACCTTTGGTTTCGCACAAGAAAGGTGCACACATCACAAGAACCTAATGATTTGGATGAGAATGATCCTTGCAATGACTGGACTGCACAAGATGAGGAGACCCCTTTGTTCACAGAGGACAAGATTGTTGATTTTGAGAGGCAAACTATGGAGGGTGTAGGTAGTGGTACAACAGAAGCATAAGAGATTGGATTGGAAGACATCCTTGTAGATGTTATCGGACATGAGGCAGATGAGTCACTGCCATCTGGTACCAAGGTGGAGCCGCTAAAGCAGACATCTAAGAAGAGCAAGGAGTCGCAACAGAGAGCGAGAACTAGACCCCCTCAACCTCCAATATTTTTCACTACAACAAGAAGAAAAAATTGTAGATTCTTGTAATTTGTAACTTGCATCGATATGCAATTTAAGATGATGATTTTCAATGACAATCATCATAAATTCATAAGTATTAGTTTGCTATTGTATTCACATGATGATGTGATTTAGTTCTTTACTTGTATTCAAATCTATTAGAAAAAATTTCCCCAATGTTTTACAAGCTCATTTGACACATTTTGTAATTGTAATTTGTATAAAACTTGTGTTTTTTAAATAAATTTAAGTATTTTTTTAAGCTGCCAAGTATTGTCGAGTATTGCCAAGTAAAAAAAAAAAATGTCTACCGAGTCCGAATAAGCAAACTATGTAATTGTGTTTGATTTTTCTTGAGGTGAAATGCCTATGTGAAGTGCAAAAACAAAGGTGCGGAGGTATATCAAGGCACTTTGTGACAAAGAAATCACAAGTCTATCGATGACTTGAAGTGCCTTTGTAATGTGTGATTGCAATTTAGAAGCACATGGCATGTTCAAGGGAAGGCAGGGACATTAGAGTAGCAACAGCAACATAGGAGTTTGTGATAGTGCAACCAATGTAAGAAGCACCCAGCCTGCTAACTATAGCTGCGTGAAGTTTGGAGCAAGAGGTGTTCAAACACAAGAAGCGCCATTTACACAAAAGCGCGGTCTAATATATTATTAGCTTGCAGCCAATAAGAAAACGCAGCCCTGTATTCCTGTATGCAGTACCAGCCATACAAGAAAAGCATTTAAAGTGTGTGAACTAGAAATCAGGAGAGAAACAACAGAGTAGAAGCATGACAGGAAGCGCACCTAGACAAGTGCATAAAGAATCGCTCTATGCAAAGCCTGGCTAAGTAAATTTAATACATAGTATTTAGTGTTTACTTTATTAAATTTTAGGAGTCACTAAGTTTTTAGAAAGTTTTAGTTTTTAGTTTAAAACTTTTGTTTTAATAAAGTCACATAGTTAAACATAGGGAATATTTAAACATTTCCTTAAAGGGTTGTGACCGGAATTAAATTATTAATTGTATATCTTCATTTTTAGGGCCTATTTCTTCATGAAAATTTGTCAGAGTTACATAAGTTCTGAACTAGGAAGTAGTGTGGTTAGGGCTCGAAAACTAAATAGAAGTTAAAAAATACTTGTGACTCTAAGTTATGTGTTCTCTACATTCATTTTAATTTATTTTATGAATTTGTATATATTTTTTAAAATAGCGATAAAATTACTGAGTAATTGCCGAGTCCCGAGTACGGATCAAGAAATTTGGCTACCGAGTACAGGGTTTTATACTATGCTCAATAGTACCCAACACCCACAACCAAAAAAAAAAATATTGAGGGGGGGAATCCCACTCATGTAAAAGACATAGAACCAGAAAAACAAAGCAAAAACCATCGGAGCACATCATGGAGTCAATGTGGACCATCGATGTCAATCAGGCTTGTGACTACTCAGTGAGGCCCAATCCAACCAGAGGAGCAGTAGTGAAGAGCAAGTGGAGGCCCATGCCACACTTGTAGTGAATAATGAATTTGTTTGTATTCACAAATTGCAAAAAGAATCAGTACGGCCCAATCTAACTGGTTGTATTGTGGACAAAGAGGTGTGTCCCTGTTCACACATGTTGGAGAGTATGGACAAGAGCGTGAGTCCCAGCCCATTCTTTGTTGGTGTTGAACAAAGTGTTATCCTTGTTCACAATTTTTTATTGATCAACAAGGACCATTCCAGCTATGGTTGTGTAGTGAGGTCCCAAACCCACTACTTGTTTGGTAGGCAGTTGTGTACGTCCCTATTTAGGCATTTGTTTGTAGTGAGGCCATTCCCACTACAAGTGTATTTGTAAATATGTTGAACAAAGAGTGTGTCTAAGTTCACATACGAGTGTATATTCTCTCCCATCTCTGTACTATATGTAATTAAAGGGGTTTGAGGGGCGCGGGCAGGCCGAGAAGGGTTGTGGGCGCAAAGGGGTCGGGGAATGTTGGGAGATTGGTAGCTTATTACATTTAAGTTAGTTTACTTATTAGTAGGATAAATTTATTAAACCTATTATAGGTTGTCAGCATTGGTTGCTAGAAGGTTTGTTCGGTGATTTGTTATAACCATAGTTACCAAATCTACACAAAATCCAGTTGGATCCGGATTTTTTTGGCCGACCCAGATAAGTTCGTCCAAGTCAGCCCTATTTTTTTCAAAATTTTATTTTATTTTCTTTTTGAAACCATAGATATTATATAATATTAACATTTTATATTACTTTATTAATGTTTTTCATTGTATTTGTCAATTTTGCATATTTACAAAACTATGCTCACATATATATGTATGTATTTATGTATACATACATACATATATGTGTGTGTGTGTGTGTATATATGTATGTATTCCGAATCGAATTTTTCTGAACTATTTCAAGAATTTTGAATTTTCAGATTTTTTTGCCCTCCCAAACAGACCCAGATTTATGAACTTGGTAACTATGGGAGGAAAGTGAATGTTGTGGGATTGTTGGGGTGCTATGAATTTGTCCTTTTTTCAGACTTGTGTCCCTCAACAGCGATCCAAATAACAAAAAAAAACAGAACTTTAAATATAAAGTAGAATAAGTGATAAAACAAAAAAATGGGGCACTGCTCCCCCGAGAGTGGATTGCATCTCCAAATCCACCTATAGGATAGGAGTTCTCACACAATGATGGCTCTTTGTTTGCATTAGAATTTGAAATGGTAAAAAGATACATTCTTCAGGTGTTTTCTATCCTTTATATCAAACCCACATGAAACCTTACTTAACTCATAACCTAGCATTTTACTAACTCTAAACATCTAAAATTTAACATAACTTGATAGCAATGCAAAGACTAAAAGGGACAACATCCTATAATACATGTTTTTCTCAAAGCTAGTGAAAACTCCGAAGTTAAGCGCATTCAACTTAGAATAGTACTAGCATGGGTGACCTCCCAGGTTCAAAATTTTGCACCATGAGTTTTAATACACGTGAAGGATGCATGGGAATGGAACACAAGACCACTACATCATAAAAGGAAGCTCTAACCAGCACACCTTATAATACTACTTAACAAAATACATGAATGAGAATGGGTATTAAAAAAAAAATCTTGAAGTTCCCCTTTCATTTTTAGGCATGTTTTCAAAAAATGTAGAAAGAAAGAAAAAGAAATAGATTATATTAATGTCCACAGATGACCAAAACTAAGTCAATGGGACTCGAGGATACAACCTTTAACAATAAAAAGTTCAAGGAAAGAGAAACCAATAAGCCAAAGTACATAAGATAAAGTAATCAGTGCACCACTAACAAAGGTGGTAAAGGAAACAATACAAATAGCAATGGGGGGCCAACAAGAGTGCCCAAAAGCATGTGCTGATGAAGATTGGAAGACCTCATCGAAAATCTGTTTGTTCCTGAAGTGGAGGACTTGTCTTACCCATTATCAATCACTATAGAAAGATTTGATAGTGTTCGTCACGGAGTACCCAATGTCAGAGTGGCCAGGTTGGGAGATCCTAGGGTGAGGCAAAGCACTTCCTCTAAAATCTCCCCTAACATCCAAGGCCCATGTACTTCCCGTATTACAAAAGAATCTTGTAATGTGAGTATGCCCCTATGGTCTTGAGGGCGATCGGTAAGTAGTAGATCCATGTCACTAAAAAGGGGTAGAGCCATGCTGACGGGAAGAAGCAAAACCATGGTGCTAAGGGAGAGCAGACTGGGGGATCAAAGTAGTAAAGATATGTTGAGAGAAGCATTGCCTAACTAATCTATCAGCTTTGACGTGTGATGCACCGGTGTCCAAAGGGTGCTTAGTGTTGTCAATCACCTAGATGGGCTAGAAGAAATAGGTGATCAATGTTAGCCCTACAAACATGAGAAATTTCACAAAAAAGTTTTCAATATCGAAGCATGAATATTTACATGTTTATTGTAAGCTTTCATAGGCTTACAATGGTTGGTTGTAAAAACCAACAAATGGGTTGTAACTAACCTGAACAAACAAAATGACTAAAAAACTAATAAAGTAAACAAAACAATATTTGGATCATAAATGACCCAACAAACTCCCCCTTGATCCAAAGGCAACATTACCGATTCTTCCAAATTACACTGCGTTGGGCATTTGGGCATGAACCAGGGTTTGGTTCGGGTTCGGTGCGTTGCCCCAACACCCAGGGTTCATCCCTGGGCACACGGGTGCATTGGGGGTTCTTTTGGGCATTGGGGCAATGCACCCACAGTCTGTTGCGGGAATAAACAGTCAAAAACGTCATTTTTTATTTTTTCACTTTTTCACCAAAACCAATGCAAATTAATTACGAAAAGACATTCCTAAACCCTAAAAGCCAAGTATAAACAAAAACAAAAGCTAAAAACAACACAAATGATAAAAACAAAGTGACAAAAGGAAAACCACTTGCCTCTTATAGCTTCATCCACTAACAAAAGCGCAACAAGCTCACAACTAAAAAGGCCAAGGAGTTGGTCTACATACACTCCAATTTGCATCTTCTATCACACAAGAACTCAGAGTACAAGGAGAGGATGTTAAAGCATTGGGATATAGATCCAGAGGTCATTGACTTGGATGCTTCCATTTCTCGCTTCTCATTCGATGACATTGGCAGCCCTTCGGCTTCGATGACACATAACTTAGCTAGCGGGAGTGGTAGTGCTAGTGGTCCATGTGGTTCTACTTCTAATGAACCACAACATGATGATGATGTTGATATTGATGTTCTCGATGAAGAGCAATATGACTATGATAATTGACTTTTAAAGTTTGAACTTTGATGTAATTAATTACAGCCACATGGTGATTATTGATATTTGATATTTTAATATTTATCATTTTTGTTTAATGGTTATCAACTTATCAAGATGCATACCATGTGGTTAATGACAATGGCACTAATTTCCTATGTATTAGGCTAGAATTTCTATATTTTTTAATTTTTTATATATTTTTTGTAAAAACGAACCCAAGGAAAAAAAATCATCGTATTGGCGAACCGGGTTTTTCGAACCCGCACTAGAACCAAAAACGAACCAGTAACTTAAGTCCAAAGGGATATAGAAGATGAAAGAACTAGAGCAATGACTCTGAAGTCATCAAAGAAACTTTGAAACAACTGCAACTAGTGTACTGTACCTTTTGGTACTGATCAAAACCAATGCCACTCCATAAAAAAGCTCGCCCTACGACTTGTAGCATAAAAGGTTGATGAACACAATCAAAGCCTACTCATCCCCTGTGATCATCGTACCATATTGCAGTAGAACATGATCAAACCCTATCCAACCACATCGATCCTCATAAGGCTCCATCCAGAAGCTTGTCCAAGTGACCAACCTGTACTATGTATGGCACATCTCTCCAATGTCCAACAAACGTTGACCTTTGCTCAACACTGAAGGTGCTAGAAACCCCTATCAACTTGTACTGTCACCAACGACTAATCGAAGACCTACCAATGCTATATCTTCTCCCCCTAGCAGGCGAGAAGTGATAAGTTGTACAATGAGAGAAACAAAATAGAAATTCATGTCTGCTCCATGTCATAAATATCAGGTATAGAAAGCCAAAACTGGAAGAAAGCAAAAACACAAGCCAAAAAATGCCACTACAATAGAGTCTGATCTTGAGCCTAGTAGCTCGCACAAGACGATTGAATCACTAATCACTCAAAACAAGTTGTCAAGTCCATCTGGACCATAATTTTCGGCCATATAGGATGCCTCTTGATCAAAGGAAGTGTTAGACTAACCTGAATAGCTGGAGTAACCAGAAGATCTGTAGCTAGAATGATCCACATTATTTGCTTCAGCTGTCTTTTTGTGTGGAGAACAAGGTCGTCGAGGACATACATCTGCAAGATGTCCAATACCACCACATTTAAAACATTTAGGCTCTTTCCTATGCCAACGAAATCCAGGAGAAGTTGAATCGTTGGAAGAAACACTCGAATGAGAAGAGTGCCTATGTGTTAGGTTGTGGAGCTAAAAGCTTCCCCAGGATGCAAACAGGAGAAGTTACGGAGGATGCAGAGTTGCGGGGAGTTGCAGAATCAGTTGCAGGGAAACCGGCGTCGGTCTGATCAACCGACGTCGGTCAGATATCAAAGAGGAAGCAACCGGCGTCAGTCACCAGTCGGCCGACATCGGTCATGGAAGAGCCGACGTCGACAGCCTGTGCGAGAACAGGTAGTTTGCATGTTGATCCGAGAGAGTCTATTTTGAGACTGTTAGTTTGCATGTTGAAGGCTAGTCTTAGTCTGGAGTTGCGTGTCTAATTATTGTAATTAGGTTAGTCTAATTATTGTAAGCATGAGATCTATATATGGACTCATGGGCTGTATTGTAAACTTGTAGCTAGTGAGTAAGAGAGCAATAAGCTCCTTCAGAGAGAAGAGAGTAATGGTGCGTTCCTCCTAGTGCCGCAGTACCAAGGTGGGTACTGGTTTGGAGAATCAGAAGGGTTCTTCGTGTGTGTATGATCTTGGTCAACATGTGTGCATGACTTTCTATAGGAGATCTACAATGGTGAGTAAGGTCTAGTGATTTGCAGGTAGAGCAGAAAGCAGGAGATCTACTTGGAGTACGGTTGTGTACTTGGTGAACTGGCAGCGTGTTACTGACTGGTTGGAGAGGTGAACATCAATTCTGTATTGGAGTTGATTGTTGTGACCAAGAGAGAGAGGGAAGAAGGTCTTGAGGTGTGGCGAGCCTTTGAGGTGGAAGAAGTGGCATCTTCTTTATTGTATATTCTTCTGAGTGATTATTAATACAATTGTGTATTGTCTTTCAATTTCTGTGTTGTTTCATATATCTAGTTACTTTATATTTCTGGTTAAATTCCGTGTTTAGTTGCTAATACAAGAAGTAATCATATGTGCTCTAATTGGTGGAGCAAGATCCTGACACAGTGGGATCAGATCATGTTTATTGTTCTAGGTTCCCTGACACTATGGTGAGGTTTGCGTTTTGAAGATCCTAGAGAGTACCGATTAGAACGCTAGGGAGGCTGTCTAGAATGGTGTGTAGAATGTCTCAGAGAGTGTTTCAAAGAATGCGTTTGAAACTGCCTCTATACATGGCGATGATCTTTGTGATGTGACTTGGCCTTTGTATAGTGAGCCTCTTCAGTAGGCTTACTATTTTTCTTTGCAAGTAGTCACTCATGGTGAGTCAACAGCTCACAAATAAAGTCAAATGTTGCACCATTTAACTTATCACTACGTTGTAACATTTTAACAAAATTGGTATATGCAAAATTGAGGCCATTTAGTGTGATGAAAATAAGTATGTCATCATCGATCGTTCCACCTGTCATGCAGTATTCTTGTTTCAACGTTTTTATACAAGAAAAATATTCAGATACATCTTCATCATCAGCTAATTTATTGTTTAAAAGTTGCATCAGAAAGTCAATCATCTTGTATGCAAACTATTTGTCAGACATGTCTTTTAACGTTTTCCATGCTTTCCATGCGCCAGGTTTAACAGATCTAATATGAATAATCACTTGTGCAGTGCAGGATGATTGTAGCAGTGCGAGTGCACGTTTATTACGTTTTTGGTATTCAACCAATTTGGCCGCTTCAGTGGGTCGTTTGGTTTCTTTCTCTATTATGTCCCACAAATCATTATAAATGAGTGTTTTTCATGTGTACGCTCCATTCCTTGTAGTTTTTAGGTGTTAATCAACCATTTTCTGGGATCAAACTGACAATTTTAGCCATGGTGTAAAAATAAACAATCAAGGAAAGCTATCAGGGTTTGGCCTTTATCCACCAGATAGATTCCGATTACAAAGATTTTGGGACTTGTCAAAAGTATGAAATAATTACACCATTATTGCTCCGAAAATTAATTTTTCCAGCCCTTATAACTCCTTTACAAATTTTAATCAAGATCAAAAAGAAATTTTGATCAAAATATAATATTAAAGTGTTTTGAACCCTTGACTCTTCTTGTGCAAGGAACTAACAAAAGTATACAACCACTCCCTCTACATGTAAGTTTTCGAGTATAAGTGAAACATGAACTTGGGTTGTTGAATTTTCAAAAAAAAGAATTTTATGTAAAAGCAAACATGAAATCAATTTACCCGTTGTTTGTCTTGCATGTAAAAAATCCACTATGCCTTCCTTCGTAGGACCCACTCCAACGTGGAAAGGAAAATATTAGGGTTTGCAAAACTTTGAAAACTTTTGCTATATTTAATCAAAGCTTTTAATTTAATCTCAGAAAAAGCAAAAAATGGCGGCACCCAAGAAGTTCCTGGAGAGTAAGAATTTTCTCATAATTTGCATTATGTTGTATGTTATCTTCAATGGCTTGTTGCAGTTCACCATATATACAAAGGAGACGAACACTATTCTATTAACAAATCCTCTTCCTGGATCATTTGCCAACTTGGGTTTGGCAATTGCTTCAAAGGTTCTATCTCAAGAGCAAACCTATCCTCACTTGTAGCTTATTTGCGGATTTCAAGTCACCAATTTTCAGTCTTCAACTTGTAAAAAATGGTGTATTCAAACTGAGATAAATTAAAGATACCTTTTCATACATTGTGGAGAAACTTGCAGATTTTCCCAATACTGACGCTTCTGTAGCTGATCACATGTTCTCCTTTTTCTTCAACGACTATCTACAGGTAGCAGCGACCAAAACTAGTGTATGTAGATTCCCTTCGAAAATTATACAGCCCGCTAGATCGTGGCATCGCCTTGCAAAGTTAATCAAAGTGAGAATCCACGCCTTGATATTGGTGAAGTTGGTGAAGTCATGTCACAAATGCCTCAAGAAAGTCCAAGCCATTTGAATGGAATTTGAACTGTACAACCTCACCATTCTCTTTCTTCTTCCGCTATCATATTCATGGCTTCCTCCAAAACATGAATCTGATACCATTGTTAGCCCTACAAATAGGAGGAATTTCACAAAAATGTTTTCAATATCGAAGCATGAATATATACATGTTTATTGTAAGCTTCTATAGGCTTACAATGGTTGGATGTAAAAACCAAACTACAGGTTGTAACTAATGCGAACAAACAAAATAACTACAAAACTAATAAAGTAAACAAAACAATATTTGGATCATAAATGACCCAACAATCAACATGGGGGCTCTAAAGCCTCTAGGCTCCTCCTGTAGGGATTTGCGTTGGAAGGTGACGGCCTTGCAAAGATAATGAGCTAGGCACCGCTGGTCTGGAAATCTAAAGAAAGTAGATAACGTGTTGGCTAAGTCCCTGTTGAGGCAATGATATCTTCCCCAGATCTCATAGTAAACGAGGCATCTAAAAATGAAGTGTTCCTCAGTCTCCACCTCGTGGAGGGAGCAAAGACAGAAGATCTGATTCAGATGGAGAATGTGGTGACATGTTTCAACCCATAATTGGTGAGAACACACTCTCATCTAGCCAAGAAGAAACTTCAAGTTGTGGGACCAATGGCGCTGGAGATAGCAAGGATGATAAATAATACCATCCACTACTCATAAGAAATGGTTGATGTAAAAAGCAATCTTGGGGATGAGCGGCTCAAGGGGTAGATCTAGGTAGCTTGTATATATTGTTTGTAGATGTCCTCTCTAGTAGCTCTACCGATGACATCCTTTGTGGGAAGGAGCTTAGGGGCGGGGGCAGGGACAGCGGTCAAGGGGGGCGAGCGTCATAGAGATGCCAATTGAAAGGACCAACCTAATCTCAAAGTACCAACAATGTCGACATCTGGTGGGGACCAGTGAGGCAATTCTCTCCGAAGAGCAAAGTGCTAAGTCCCCCAAGGACCTATGTCTATGAATGTAAAAAGTATCCCTGAAATTCATATTGGACGATGCACTGAGGAATTGTCTGCTTGCAACAAATTGTGCGTTGTAACATGAGAGTTTGGACCCTCTTAATACGGGCTCAGTCAACGGCCCCCAAGCTAAGTCCCCACCATAGTTACCAAGTTCGGTCAAATTTGGGCCGAATCTGGTTCAATTCAAATTTTGAGTCGTTCGGATTAATTCAATCCGGTTCGGTCAACTTTTTTAATATTTTAAAAAAAAGAAAAAAAATCCTAAAATGAAGCGTCTCGAACCACACAGACAACCATATGAAGAGCAGAGGCGCTAAGAGGAAGAAAAGGCAGTTTGCACTTTGTCCTGTAGTGACTATGGACTGCACAAGGTGGATTCACAGTCGCAAGTGGGAGGGTATAGTTGGTTGTACACCTTCAGAGTAGGGCTAGTTGGCTGCACATTTTTGCGGCAAGGCACAATATCCTCGCGACAAAGCAATAGCACAGTTGGGCAACGACAGTGCCAACGATTGGTTAATAACGAGCAATGGAACAACCAGCGATTGATCGATTGTCACTGGTCAACGAGCAAACCAAGGACATTGACGACGACGACACTCCAGCAGCTTTGCATTTCATTTTATGTAGCATTTAGGTTTACATTATAGTTTATAATTTATAATTTCATAAACTATAAAATTATTTTATATTATTTAGTTTTTGTGAACTTGTTAATATTTTATTAGTCCTCTTTGGACGGTAACAACCTTGTGTGATTGAATAGAATAATGGTGTCAGGTGCAGCTCGCAAGAGTGAGGGCAAAAATAATTAGCTTTTTAGGTTTTGGGATTCAGAGCAATGGGGAATGGGGGAGCCGTCGGAGAAAGGGGCACAGAGGCAGGCAGGCAGCCTCCGAGTGGTGGAGTTGGGGATCGAAGATGGATTGGAGGCACAATCCAGAATGTTTCAACAAAGGGCAATTTTTGCCAAATTTGTTGGTAGATGGCTTTTAGAGGATGATACCAGTAGTTGGTGCGAAAAATTGTGGGGAGGGGGATTGAGAGTTTGTTTCCTGCCTAAGGGATTCTTCCTGATCCTCTTCAGGAGTGTCGCTCAGAAAGAGGAAACCCTATTGAGGAAAGATCGGTATGCATTGGAAATGGGGCTCTGCTTGTGAACATGGACCTCCAACTTCGATCCGAGACAGGCGACGTTGGAGGAGTCACAAATCTGGATTTGTCTTTATTCCCTTCCTGTGGAATATTGGAATCCCAAAATTCTATCTAAAATCTGTTGTAGTTTGGGGAAGGTGATTCAAATAGACCCACGAACCCTCGAAGGAACTCTAGCTTCTTTCGCCGGAGTTTGCATTTCTGTAAACCTAACCGAAGTATTACCTGAAGAGATTTTGATTAAAACTGTTGATGGTTGTTAGACCCAAACTGTGGAGTATGAGAAACTCTGGTACAAATGCTTTCAATGTAACAAATTGGGTCACTTCCACAGAGATTGCAAAGCTTCCAAATTGTTAGCATCAAAAAGATGGATGCCTAAGGTCCCAGCACTTGAGAAGAATTTGAATGTTGACTTGGTCCCAGTGCTTGAGGAGAATTTGAATTCTGACTTGGTCCTTGCGTCTAGTAAAAATAAGGAATCAAATTTGTCGCCTCGGTCTATTTTCGAAGGCACTAGGAAATTGGCAGTTGATTCTAACAACCTTCTTTCTATCCTTTAGGAAGGTTTTTAGGAGGGACATGGGAATTCTTTGGATAGCCTCAACAGATGGGTGGCTAAGAAAGAGGGAATCCTTTCCCAAATGCCGCAAGAAGAGATGAGAGAGGGCTCAAAAGCTGGTGAATCTGAAATGGTTCCTAACTGGGAGCTCCTTGAATATCCTAATACTCTGGCCTCATCTTTGAATCCGTTAAAGGTTGCTACATGAGGTCCTTCAGGAAAAAGAGGGGGAAAATCTAAACAGGAAGGGGCCAGGCAAGAGGTGGCAGAGGGCAAACAAAATCAATTAAAAAATTTCTTTTCATCTAAAAGTAGGGAGGGGAAGGGCCTCCCCAAGCAGCCATGAAAATCATTCCCTGGAATGGTAGGGGAGTTAATGCCCCTAACAAGCAGCATTTGGTGAAACATTGCATTCTAGAGCAAGACGCAGACATCTTTTTGCTGCAGGAAACTAAAATGGCAAGTGATGAGATTTTTAATTGTTGGTCCAAAACATGGTTTGGTTGAAATGGTTTTTTTGAAGACTTTGTAGGAGCTTCTGGGGGTCTAGGCGTCTTATGGAAGACCAATAAGGTGGTTGTGAGTCTCATCGGAAAGTCAACTAATAGAATGTGGTGTTAGGTCAAGGTTCTTAATTATGCTTTCCTTTATGCAATGTGTATGAGCCTAATAATTTGTTGGGGAAAAGGGCTCTATGAGATGTTTTGGCAGCGGATCTTTCCTCTTTTTCGGACGAATTAGTGGTTCTAGCGGGTGACTTTAATGCCATTTTATCTGACAAAGATAAAAAGGGAGGCATTTTAAGAAATCCTCAATCGCTCAAAGATTTTCTTTCTTTTGTTCGCAATGTAGTACTGATTGATGAGGAGCCAAAGAAAGGTTGGTTTACCTGGACAAATAGAAGATTGGGTTTCAGCAGTATTATTGAAAGGCTTGATAGGTACTTGGTCAATGAGGATTGGCTTCAGAGAAATTTTCTTTTGGAAAGCTCAGTTCTGCGTTTGTCGGGGTCGGATCACTTCCTTATATTTCTAGATTTTAAGGTTGATCTTGCTCCCAAGAATTCTTCCTTCAAATTTGAGTTGATGTGGATGAGAGAGAGTGGATTGCCCGATTTGATCAAAGGTTGGTGGAGTTCTTTTGATATTTCTGGTTCATTCTCTCAAAAAAGTTGAGCCTTCTTATAGGTAAAATGTTAAAATGGAATCAATCACACTTTAAAAATATTTTCGTGGAGAAAAAAAGGGTGGAGGAGGCTTCGAAAAACCTGAATGAAACCATTTTTCTTTCAGGAATAGGTCCAATTGAATTTCAAAGGAAGAAAGAGATGTTGCAAGAATGGGGGGATTTACTACTCAAGGAAGAGAATTATTGGAAACAAAAATCTAGGGAGAACTAGTTAAAAGCAGGAGATAGAAATATGAAGTTTTTTCATGCCTCTGTTAAGGTGAGAAGGAATGCAAACTACATTTCTAGAATTGTAGATAAGGATGGGCAGGGGTTGTTGGATCAGAAGGAGATCAGAGGTGAAGCAGTCTCGTTTTTCTCAAATCTGTTGGGAGGAGAAACCCATTCTTCATTGAGTAGCCAGAAGGAGCTCCTCCCACTCTTCTCCGTGGTGGTGAACCAATAAATGAACCGAAGGCCAATCGCTCCATTTTCAAAAGAAGAAATTCGAATGGTTGTTTTTTCAATGGCAAGGGACAAAGCACTAGGACCAGATGGGTTCCAAGCAGCTTTTTATCGAGATTTTTGAGAAATTGTTGGCAGAGATGTTTGGGCTGCAGTAGAAGAATCTAGGAAATCTAAAAGAGTTCTTAAGGAATTTAACAACACTTTCATGTATCTCTTTCCAAATAAAGATCAAGCTAATTCTTTTGATGACTTTCAGCCGGTCTCATTGTGTAATACCTCGTATAAAATCATTTCTAAAGCCATTGCTTTAAGAATGAAACCACCAATGGATTCTTTGATCTTGAAGGAGCGGAGCATTTTGTTCCTGGTAGGTCCATTTCTGAAGGTATTATGATATCCCATGAACTAATGCATTCCTTGTCAATGAATAAATGTCTGGGGATGCTTCTTAAGTTGGATTTCAATAAAGCTTATGATCGCCTCAATTGGCCATTCTTGATGAAGGTTTTGTTTAATTTGGGTTTTCATCCTTTTTTCTGTCAATGGATTTACAGCTGTATTTCGACACCTCAGTTCTCTATTATGGTGAATGGTTCGGTGGAGGGTTTTTTTCCCAGCAATAGGGGAATTAGGCAAGGAGACCCCTTGTTCTCCTTTCTTTTCATTTTGGTGGCCGAAGCTCTCAGTAGAGCTTTGAAATCAGCTTTGGTTGAGAGAAAGAACAAGGGTCTTTCACATCTGCAATTTGCCAATGATTCCTTTCTATTTGGGGCTTCTAGCTTGGAGGAAGCTAAGGCCTTTAAACAAATTCTGCAGACTTATTCCGAGGCTGCGGGACAAGTTATAAGCCTTCCCAAATCTGCGATTTTCTTCTTTAACACTACTATTAAGATGCAAAGAAGAATAAGGGATATTCTCGGGTTTGAAATTGGGGTTCTCCCTCAAAAATATCTGGGTATTCCTCTCTTTATTGGTCCTGGAAGGGCGGCTTTTTGGGATGATCTGATTATTGGTATTGAGAAGAGACTTCAAAATTGGAAAGGCAAGTGGTTATCCTTTGCAGGGAGAATTCTACTTATTATATTTTGTGTTGTGTGCTCTTCCTATCTGTATGCTTTCGGTAATGAAATTGCCCAAGTTAGTGTTGTGAAAATTGAGAAAATTTTGAGATCATTCCTTTGGCAAGGAACGCAGGAAGATAGAAATTTTTTCTTTGGTTAATTGGAAAATGGTGATTCTTCCTAAAGCTTTGGGGAGAGTGGGGATTTTAGACTTGGCTAATCAGAATATTGCATTGGGAGCTAAGCATAGCTGGAATTTCATGTCAAAACCGGATGGTATTCTTAGCCAAATCCTCATGAAGAAATACATTGGTAATCGTAGGCCAGATTCGGTAATTACTAATACTGTCCTTCCCAGCCGCTCTCAAATGTGGAACTTTTTATCTCATTGTACGTTTGTGTTCTTCGATCTGATTACTTGGGAGATTGGAAATGGGCAGTTGGCCAACTTTTCATTGGATTCGTGAATGGGTATGAGGTTTTGGGCAATAATCCAGAATTCAATCTTGTCAAAGAAGCTACTCTCCAGGAATAAGGTTGCAAGGTGAAGGACTTTGGAGGGCAGAATTGTGATGGGTCCCCTTCTTTAGTCTGGAAAGATGTGAGCTCTTTGGACATTCTGGAAGCATCCAAATCTATGTTCAGGGAGGAATTGGGAAGGCGTGTTGCATCCTTTCTTCAAGTCAAAGATCAAATCATTTGGACCGGGTCTATTTCATGGACTTATACAGGCAAAGAAGGATATAGGGTTCTTGTCCTTAGAGAGGGCAAACGTGTACCATCTTGGAATGGATGCTGGGATAAGGAGTGCTTACCCAAAGCAGGAGTGTTTTGCTAGCTGGTTATCAAAGGTAAAATATTAACTCAGACCAGGTGAAGGAAATGGGGTTATGAAGGCCCTTCGAGATGTGTGTTGTGTTTCCAAGAGGAAGAAGATATTGATCATCTTCTACTCCATTGTCCCTTTGCCACTCATTGGCATTGGTTGTGCAATAAACTCAATCTGGCATGGGTTCCATATGTTTCTATTTCTAAAGTGTCGGTTTCTTGGCCTCGGCTGGGAAGGGAGGACTCCCTAGGATCAATTTGGAAATGTGGTCCTATCCTTCTTATTTGGCATCTTTGGTGGGAGTGAAATCTGAGAATTTTCAGAGAAGAGCCTTCTGAGTTGAAATTTTTCTTGCATAAATTGGAGCTGGCCATTTCAGAAAATGTGAGTTCCAATGGTAAGAATTTGTCCAATTTCTCGAGCCGAGATGTGGATATCCTTCGAGCCTAGCCATTGACCCGACTTCCTCCACCGGGTTCTATCATTAAGAAGGGCCTTTCAAAGATAGAGAAACTTTTGAAAAGGAAAATCGCATGCTGGAAACTCCCCCCTGGGTTTTGTAAACTGAATTTTGACAGTGCCTCTAAAGGCAATTCAGGACTCTCAGCGGCAGGGTGTGTGTTGAGGGACGATCATGGCAATTTCATTAAGGTTGGGTCCTGTAATTTGGCAAAAATCCAGGGATTGCTTTATGGCATTAAGATGGCGGTCGATTGTGCCATCTCAAAAATTATATTGGAAGGAGATTCCCAAATTATCATCCAAGCCATAATCAAAGGTAGGGCGGATTCTTGGATGTTAAATTGTTCTATTCAAATTGTCTTATACTGGTTGGCCAAGATGGAGGTATGGCATATAGGTCACATTTATAGGGAAATCAACATGGTGGTTCACTATCTGGCCAACTCTGGCACTTATCAAACGGTCCAAGCCATTTTTTACTTTAGTGCAGATAGATGGGTAGGTTTGGGGGTTCTCCTCAGGAGTGATGGTCACAGTGTTCTTAATCCCGGTGTTTAGTTCCCTGGTTTTAGCATGGGATGGGCTCTACTGACCTTTTAGCTGGACTTGGCTTGGTTGTCAGTCATTCAGCGCAGGTGGGAACAGTTTTATTTGACTGGCTTTCAGTCAAACGTCCTTTCTATGTGTTTTTCCTATCTATTATGCTCGAACTATAGGTCAGCCCAAACCTCAACAGTTCAGGGCCTGTTTCGTATTACTTCTTTCAAACTTGTGTTTTGGGATGGGAAGAGTCAATGTTGGGAATTGGTTTTGTGTTGTTTTTGATCTTGGTGGAATCTATTGTTGAGATGTCTGGTGAGGGTACTGAAGTAATCAAAGTGAACTCTTTGCTTGGGGGCTTATCGATTCACGTCACTTTGGGCTCAAGAAAGTGAGGCTTGAGCAGCAGGATGGAATCAATCTGTGTAGTGTGTTGGTAATTTCACCTTGTTTTTAGTTCACGCTCCCTTTTAGGAGGATTGACAATGTGTCATGGGCTATGGTGGCTCTTGGGAATCTAGCAAGTGATGTAGATTGAGTGATTGCTTATGAGGTTGGTTCAAGCGGGGAACGGATTAGTAGGGTCACAACAAGAGAGCCCATTGGCAAAGGGTTTTTCGATGCTGCTCTCTCATAGCCCATAGGGTCCACCTTCGATTGGTCTGTGCCCAGCATATTCTTTTCTTGTCTGCAGTTCCAAAGCGTCGCAAAGGTCTTGCTTTAGGATGTAGGATTGCCTATCAAGGGCGAATTAGTGGTAATGGTAGTTGTCTTTTGGGCGTGCACTATTAAGTTGGATCGGGCTTGGGGAATTTTTGTTATCATCTTTGTAGAAGTGGAAAATCTTGTTGTGATGGCATAATTCATTGGGTTTGCTGGTTGCCCGATTGTAAGGATTGAAGTTTGAGCAGTTTTGGTGGTAGTGGACGGCATTGGTTTGTTTATCTCAACGCTTGGGTGTTCATTGCTGTCAGCCCAAAGGTTGTTTAAGTCGGGATTGTGCTGCTCAAATATCATTTTCAAGCTAAAGGACCTGTATTTTAAAGCTCGGGTTATTTGGTTTCTTCTGGTCTTGGGCCAGGTCGAGTTTGTGAAGTTGGCTTTATACAGGGTAAGGGACCCTTCAACCCTGATTTACTCATCAAAAAAAAAAAAATTATTAGTCCTATTTAGTTTAGTGTGTTGGTTTAGATTTTTCATTTTAGGATATAATTTATAATTTATAAACCATAAAATTTATTATATATTATTTAGTTTTTAATATTTTATTAATCTTATTTAGTTTATATGAATTTTAGTTAGTTTTTTTTTTGGTTTTTATTTAAAAAAATTAAAATTTTATTACATATTACAAGTAAATTAAAATTAATAAAATTGTAATATTAATTTTATTTTTTTATAATCTCTAAAATTTTGATATTTTTATTTTATATAAGTTATTTAACTTAGAAATTTATTATATAACTTTTATTTTTATTTTTTTTGTTTTTATAAAAATAAATTAAATTTTAATTTTATTATATATTACAAATAATTTAAAATTAATTAAATTGTGATATTAATTTTATTTTATTTTTTTCAATAGTCTATTATTTTTATTTTTATTTTTTGTTATTATAAGTTGTTTAACTTATAATAAATTTATTTAGTGTATATTTATGTAGATTTTATAAGTTTTTTAAATTTTAATTTTATTGAAACTTACAAATAAATTATTTGTTTGTTTGTAACATATAATAAAATTACGATTTATCCTTGATAATAGGGTCAGTAGCAAAAATCAAAAAAGCAGGGAGACAATTGGTCTCCTCCGTCTAGCCTTAGGATTAACCTTAACTTTGATGGCGCGGCTAAAGGCAATCTAGTATGGCGAGCGCCAGGGGGACTTTCAAAGATTCTAAGGGCAATTTCTTGCTCGGATTCAGTGAAGCGCTTGGCTCTTGCTCCAACAATGTCGCTGAAGCCAAAGCTCTATGGCGTGGCCTATCTTTAACAAAACAAAAAAAATGGCTTGATTCGGATATAGAAGGGGACTTGAAAATCGCCATTGAAGCCCTCTCGAATAGATCTACGCACAATTGGATCTTGAAGAATATTATGGAAGACTGCAAATCTCTGTGCAACAATTTGAGGACTTACTCCCCCTTGCACATCTTTCGCGAAAGCAATAAGTTAGTTGATCATATGGCTAATGAGGGTATCACCCTTAACCACTCAGAACAAAGCCTCCATATGACCAACGCTCTCCCCAAAGGTTCTAAGGCTTGGAGGATTGCGGAAAATGATTTAACTAACTGCCATATTAATGAGGATCATCATTAATTGGTCAGGGTGTGATTTTGCGGATCTATGGAGCATAGGAATTTATTATGGACAGTGGAGAATGATGGCTTTCGGGAGGCGCAAGCACCGCGCATGTCTCACGACATGCTCTTAACCTCCTTCCAGCCTCCACTTTGGGCATTCTACACCCTTCTCTGCTTCTTGCTCCTGGGTCTGCAGAAATTTCAATGCTGGCGACATGGATTCGAGAGGTTCTGGCAGCAAGCGTCCCAGGCAGGACAAAGGTAAGGCTTCTATTGTTAATTCGGTTAATGTTATGAATAACAGTATGTTGCATAACTATTCCTTGGAAGATGTCCATTCCTCCTTTCTCGACCTAGTGGACGATCTAAAGCTCCGCCATCTACTAGACTCGAGCTCCCTCCTGGATAAAAAGACCCGCTTTACTACCCAGGAGGCACTGGATTTTTGGCAAAAAACCCTGCTTGAAGGTGTGAAGGATGAAAAGTTGTTGAAATGGATGGCTATGAATCTGCTTCGTGCCCAGCTTGTTGCTCCTCTCGGAGGCGGTTCCTCAATGGCTTCTGTGGAGGCAGTGATCAAAGCTATGGAAGATACCGATCAATCTAATGCTCGCTTGGACACCCTTGAAGTTGCTCAGCTAATTGGAATTCAGACTATTCTCTTCAGTGCTAGTAATTCTCTTGCAGTTCATGAAGATGTGGATCATTTCAGTCATCTGATGGACACCATGCTTGATCAAATTTGGGCTCTAATTAAGGCAATGGCTAAAGATAGCATCCTGCAGCATAGAAAGTTAAAGGCAATCTATGAGAGGCTAGGCATTAAGCATGACACTGGGGAAATTACCCTGGCAAGCTCCTTGGCTGCTATCAACCTGGAAGAACAAGTTCATGATGCTGGTAACAATGCTGATATTGTTATCTCTGATGAAGAGTAGTTTTTGTTTCTTTGTTGCTTTGAGCTTCTTGCTCTGTTATAACTTTGATACTCCAGCTGTATCTACCTGGTTCTACCAGGGTTTTTGTTAAAATATTTTATATAGATGGGCTTTGCCCTTTTTTTTTTTGACTTATCCAAAAAAAAAATACGATTTACAAGTTATTTTGTAAATTGTTTACAAGCATATGTTAAATTGTTTATTAAATTTTGTATATTTAATAAAATTTGTGATTGCATTCATTTAATGTGTTTTGGTAGATTGAAATATTTGTGCATGTTATTGTGATTTGCAATTATTTAATGTGTTTATTATTTGGTATATTAAAATAATTTTGCATGTGTGTGTGTGTGTGTCTTCTGAACCAGATTTTTCCAAACTTATTTTCAAACTTTAAGAATTTCGGATTCCGGATTTTTTTCCCCTCCTGAACGGATTTGGATTTCCGAACTTGGTAACTAGGGTTATAACACATGTAGATAGGTGTTAGGTTGAGGATATTGTGGTAGCTACAAACTGATTTGTTTCTATACTATAGAACACAGGTTTTCCAAGAAAAGATGGTGCTTAAACATGTTGTGAAATGTGACTCTTAATATGCATTTATGTTTACACCTCTTCATTCTGGTTCAAGTTGGCCTTGAAACCCTAATTCTAACACTAACATTTCAGATACAAGTTGACTTACAAGCATGTCACATCGTGAATTGTTAGTGTTGT
Organism: Torreya grandis; assembly: GCA_037957365.1. Lineage (NCBI taxonomy): Eukaryota > Viridiplantae > Streptophyta > Pinopsida > Cupressales > Taxaceae > Torreya > Torreya grandis. The sequence continues at coordinate 1,563,705 of JARHVA010000488.1, forward strand.
GAACTCTAAGGGCTGATCAGAATATAGGATAATTATATATCATCATAAGAGAACTCTTAAAACATAATTTGAAATGGTGTAATCGTGATGTAATGGTGTCAAATTTTTCCTTCAATCTCGTTTTATGACCTAAGAGTCGTTTTGTGGCATCATATGATGGTGCACTAGTCCACATAGTTGATCATCTTGAACAGAGGCTTGCCAATGGTCATATATCATTTAAAAAGTCTTTGGATATGATTTTTAATGGTGATAATCCATGTTATGATGATGAATATATTCAAAACATTCATCAGATTCTTATAACAAACACCTCTCCCCTTCAGAAAATTCGCATTCCCCAAAGAGGTCAATTTCTCTAGCAGACAGCTGATTCCTATTTGTCCTCTTTATCAGGCATTCTGTCATTTTTAGGATGATTAATGGTTCATTATATTCGGGGTAACGTTTCATATATTTTCCATTTAAGAATGAGATGTTTAATTAGATAATTTGAGAGACAGACATCAGGCTTGAGTAATATTGCAGTGCAGTTGATCTTGAGATAATTCAGTCTTTTGCTTTTAACTGGGCTATTATACAAGGTTCTATCAAGAACTCCCCGTGCCTTGTTACTCTTTGGGTTCCACAGGAGACATGTCCTCGTGGGTTCAAGATGCACCCCCTACGTTTACTGCATCTTGGGGACATTGGGAACATTGCGGACGCCCCCAAGAAATAGAGAACATGTCAGGGACATTGGCCTTTGGATAGCAGATATCGGAATGTGACAACATATATTTCCTCTAGTAATTATATCATTTTCGCTAGGTAAGGAAGGACTTAGGGAAATCAAATATCCTATGTTTCCTTACCAAAAAGTAGTTGTTATTAAGGTGATGTTCAAAGCTGATATCAGTAAAAATGTGTTTCATTTTGTTTTTGGTTAAAATGGGATCTAAATAGGAGTGTTATTATAACAATTTACCAACCATAGTAATTTGTCCCTCATTCCTAAAACTGGTGGAAGCCTTTGACAAAGGGAAGGGTGTTTTCAAGTGATCACCTTATGTGGTAGTCGATGTATCTTTAAAACTTGACCTGGTAAAATTTAATCTTGGGTTCTAGTATTTGACAGAAAATCTGTATTGAAATGAGTATCCTAAAAATAGAATTGCTTAATTTTAGTTTTACGGTTATTCCCATGGTAGCATAAGCATATTTGGTAAAAAAGAATGGAAAACAATTAAATTTGATGATCAAGTGCAGCATTTTACAACAGTTGTTCTTTGTGTATGTCTTTCAAATCCATAGTTTATTTTAGTGAAAGATGCTAGAATGGTCTAATCATTTATCGTAGTTAGTTACAAGAGTTGCTCTACTTTTGGTTAAATAGGATTTTGTTATGTAATCATAGCCTTGTGTTTTTCTTTCCTAGGTGTAAGCATAGTAGCATTACTCAGGAAAAACAATTGAGCAATCACATTTTCTCACTCATCAATCATTTTCCTGAGCTGGTTTAACCCGCTGCATGGCACAGTGGTCAAACCCGGAAATTACCTGGTCAAACTCACAATGTTTTCAGACAAACTCCAGTTAGTTCAAAAGAATGTGATCAAAACTAGTGGAATCAAAAAAAAATGCACGTTTTCCAAAAAAATAGCAGTCTTTCAATTATTAAAACCTGCCAAGAGTTTTTTCAGTCATTTTTTCTATCAATCACTCCGAGATTTCAGAGTACAGGCAGACTGGAAAATTCATGACACGTACAAACATCAAGTCCACCAATCCATCGAACAGGAAAAAAAACACCCACCTCCACTAGGGTATTGAAATTTTTGGAGTCTTTTGACATGTTTACTAACACTTTCATTCTAGTTGTAATCATTTTATATTTAATGTGTTATATGTTTATTTTGATGTCTATGAACTATATTTGGCATTAAATAATGAAATTCAATTTTTTGCTATTTTTATGAATACTATGTTACTTGTTATATTTGTCATTTTTTTTCAGTTTTATACACGTGTAATTGAAAGAAATTTACATTTTTAACATGTCATGGCGTTGGTGTAATGCAACATCTCTCACCATTAGGTTAAAGAAATAAGCATGCTAGTGCGGTTTGGTGACCAAGGATGGATCCTTAATATTTTCCTCTGTAGCCCATAGCTTGGCAACATAGGCCCAAAGCTTTAGAAACAAGACATGAGAGTTGTTCGAGGACAAGCCATAGGTGGCGATGACCACAACGAGATCCCAGCAATATCAGCTTCTCAAAACAATAGCCTCAAACAAAAATTGCACTCTAGTAACGACAGTATTACTGACTGCCAAAAATGTTCACACACATCCACTACAAGACAAAAGACAAAATAAAATATCTAAATGCCATCAGTTTTAGCAATACAACAGTTACAGTAATGATTTGCCCTTAGTGGGTTGCTTCTTTACATTCTTCTTACTATCAAATCTTAGTGTAAATCGGCATTTTATCGCGATCCGTTGAGGAAACAATTTATCTTTGCATAAATCATAGCCAATTTTTGGGGATTAATCGCTGATTTTTGCCGAGTAATCACGGTGATTATTTAATGAAAATCACAACTATACACCATGGCTCGCCAAAATTGGAGAATAAAAGCCCAAAGTCAAGAAAAAAAATCAATTTTATCATTTTCTCTCCATGTTTTCTCTGCGGGTTTCCTTTGCATTTTTTACCAGCTCGTTGCAGATTTACAGCGAAATTTAAATCGGGGTGGCCCACTCCCAGCTTTACATAGTTCTGAATATCAGCGATTCAGCAGTGACACACTAGCTAGGCCTGACTCAGGGGTATTACAATGAGATTTGAATCTATGTCCGATACAGGCATACATATTTGATAACACAATCACTTCAAGACTTCAAGCCCTCAACTTCGAGAAATCTTGAAGTCTGATCCATATTTGAAAAATGATATTAATGTTACAACTTTACATATTATTGTTTACATATGAGTGAATTAATGAAAACCATATTCAATTACAATTTTCAAACATATTACATATTGTCCTGTGTACTTTGAGTCTAGATTATAGTGATTAACATTGAACTTTGAGTTTAAAGTTGAACTTTGAATTACATACTCCGTTTTCAAGGCTCAAGGAAAATAGTAACACAATCATACACTATCACATCCTACAACATACAGCAACAGCTACAGGTATTTATTTTATTTTTTATTATCTTTCTAATATGAATCATGATCATTGATATCTACTCCATATTCTACTTACTCCTTTGATTAACAATTAGGGTTAAATTCAAAATCATTTTTTTTTAATATAGGGCTTAAGCTTGTTGTTTAAGAATGGCATCGGCATTCGGTTCAGCAACCCATCGTACGCCTAAGTCTAATGACCCTTCTTGGAAGCATTGCAAAGTGGAGACAAAAGGCATCTATGTTATATGCAATTATTGCGGGATGAAAATGAATGGAGGTGTCTATCACCTAAAATAACACATCAAACGACTACTAGGGTATGATGTGGCATTGTGCACACAAGCACCAATTAAGGCTCAAAAAGAGTCACTACTTGTCTTGTAGCTTATGCAAAGAAAAAAATAGGAAAGCTAATGCACTTACAGTCCTAGTGAATAGGAGGGCAGTGAGAGATGATTATGAAATTGAGGCCTCTTCTATTTCCCCAACTCTAGGAGATCATGCTCAAAGATGGGGCTTATACACTGAAGTTAATTCGGCTACACCTTTTGTTCCTCAAAGTAGCCCCGGGCCACAACCTTCACTTAAAAGTACCGATTGGAACCAGGAACTACACAATGAAGCAAAGATAATGGCAACAAACTTTTGGTACTACAACATTCCTTTCAATGTAACAAAAAGTCCATATTCGAAGAATTTGGTTATTGCATTGATTGTTTCTAGAAAGGGGTTCAAGGCTCCTACTCCTCATGATTTGGGTGGCCCGTTGTTAGAGGATTCTATCAAACATACACGAGCTATTGTAGAAGACCAAAAAATATATGGCAAAAAAAAAGGTGCACCATTTTTTCTAATGGGTGGATGGATGAGATAAAACCACACATTGATTAACTTTCTAATAGCTTCAAGTGAACAGCCGGTCCTTTTGAAGTCAATTGATATCTCCCACCAAGTAAAAAATGCAAACACTTTGTGTGATATGTTGGATGAAGTGGTGATGGAGGTGGGTGTGCAGAATGTCATCCAAATTGTGATAGACAACGTAACAGCATATGTAGCAACAAGAAGACTTCTTGAAGAGGGACACCCTACACCATTTTGGACCCCTTGCGCAGCCCATTGTATTGATCTCCTACTCGAGGACATAAGAAAGGTCTCATGGGTGAAAAATGTGGTTGAAGAGGCAATAGCTATCACCAAGTTCATCTACAATCACACTTGGGTGTTAAACTTAATGAGAGAGCACACCAATGGAAAGGAATTTGTGCGATCAGAAGTCAAACAATTCACCACAAACTTCATCACATTGCAAAGCGTTTCGGCTTTACTAGCATCCCTTAAGCAAAAGTTTGTCAGTCACTGATGATTGGAGTCTTCCTATGTTAAAAAGGCCGAAGAGGAAAGAGTCATGAAGACCATTTTTGATAAAGTGTTTGCGAAGCGCATGGAGAAAATAATTAAGGTAACCTTGAACTTAACTATTTTTTTATTTCTCATTTATTTGTTACAAAAAAAATCTTACTTTTGATTTTAAATTTGTGTATTATTTTGTTTTAGGTGTCAGAGCCTATGATTTGAGTTCTACAATTGTTGGATAGGGAGAGAAACCCCACGGGTTGTTCCACCATGGACGTGGCCAAGGAGGCTATAGCCAAATATTATGGGCAAAATCAAAGAAAATATAAACCCATATGACACAAAATTGATCGAAAATGGAACAAGACGCTCCACCGACATATTCATGCAACAACCTACTACTTGAATCCTAATTTTTTCTATACTAATTCATTTAAGACTGATGAAGAGGTTATGGATGGCCTCAATACATGCATAGATAGGAAGATCCTTGATGATGAGACTAGATACGCAGTTATTGAGGCGCTGTAGATTTACAAGAATCAAACAGGGAGACTCTTTTATTCCGCTCTATGCATTAAAAAGAATAAACACCTCTCAGCTAGGTAAAAACAAATTGAGTCATTTGTTTTTTCTTTCTAGTCTCGTTATCGTAGTCTATATATACTAGTAGTAGACTTATTTCATTTATTCAAGCCTAGTTGACTTAAAAAATTATAAATCTCCTATTTGCAGATGTGTGGTGGGAAGATTATGGTGCAAAAACACCAAACCATCCAAAGCTAGCCATCCACATTTTGTGTCATCCGTGTAGCTCTACTAGCTGTGAATGTAATTGGAGCATATTTGAAGCTATTCACACAAAGAAGAACAACAAGTTGACAACACAATGCCTCCATGACCTTGTCTTTGTGCTATACAATCTTCGTCTTTGCATGAAACAAGTGAAGAGGCTAGAGAAATATCATGCAATTGACTTTGATGAAATCAATCCATATGCCGACTACATTTCTAATGATGTCGAGCCCATGTTTACCGTCGAGGTGTTAAGTTGTGGAGCTAAAAGCTTCACCAGGATGCAAACAGGAGAAGTCACGGAGGATGCAGAGTTGCGGAGAGTTGCAGAATCAGTTGCAGGGAAACCGGCGTCGGTCTGATCAACCGACGTCAATCAAATAGCAAAGAGGAAGCAACCGGCGTCGGTCACCAGTGGGCCGACATCGGTCATGGAGGAGCCGACGTAGGCAGCCTGTGCGAGAACATGCAGTTCGCATGTTGATCCCGGAGAGCCTATTTTGAGACTGTTAGTTTGCATGTTGAAGGCTAGTCGTAGTCTTGAGTTGCGAGTCTAATTATTGTAATTAGGTTAGTCTAATTATTGTAAGCATGAGATCTATATATGGACTCATGGGCTGTATTGTAAACTTGTGCTAGAAAGCCATTGGGCTTGTAGAGAGAGCTAGTGTAGTTCCTCCTAGTTACCAAATAGGGGTACTGAGAGTGTATGATCAAAGAGAGTTGCAGGTTGTGCAAGTTCTTGGAGAAGATCCACCGGGGTACTAGTTGAAGAATCATAAGGACTTGGTGAGGCAAGGACAAGGGTTCTTCAGGTGTGTAGAAAGACATCTACATGGTGAGTATGGTCTAGTTATTTGCAGGTAGCAGCACAGAGCAGGAGATCTACTTGAAGTACAGTTGTGTACTTGGTGAACTGGCAGCGTGTTACTGACTGGTTGGAGAGGTGAACATCAATTCTGTATCGGAGTTGATTGTTGTGACCAAGAGAGAGAGGGAAGAAGGTCTTGAAGAGTGGCGAACCTTTGAGGTGGAGGAAGAAGTGGCATCTTCCTTATTGTATATTCTTCTGAGTGATTATTAATACAATTGTGTATTGTCTCTCAATTCCTGTGTTGTTTCATATTTCTAGTTACTTATTGATTATGGTTAAATTCCGTGTTTAGTTGCTAATACAAGAAGTAATCATATGTGCTCTAATTGGTAGAGCAAGATCCTGACACGAGGAAATCGCAAATTTGGAGGAGGCATAAGAAGCAATAGCATCTGGGGTAGCAAAGGCATCAGGAGGGTTGATTTGGATCCATATGATATCTTTGTTGATGATGTTAGCATTGCAAAGGAGGAATCCTTACCTTTCACTTCCACAAGGCAGCCGCAACAAATTTATGTTAGTTGTTAGAGATGAAATATTATATGTATATTTCATATTTCATATGGCTCTATGAGCATTGTAGTTTGTAACTTTGTACGTTGTACTCTTTTTTGGTCAAAAATTAATAAAAAATATACTTATGGCATTCTCTACATTCATTTCTCATGTCATTTAACAATGTTTTACATTTCAGTGAAGTTTATTTTATGAATTTATATGTTTTTTAACATAGCGATAAAGTTGCCGATTAATGCCAAGAAACTCTCAGGTTCAAGGCAAAAAATTTGGCCTGCCGAGTAATTGCCGAGTACGATTTTTTTACCCATGCTTCTTGCGTTCTTTCCGGTTGTTAATGAGGTTGTTTTTTCACCTGTAGTAGTTTTCAACTTTTCTACTAGGGATTCCTTGACCTTTATGGTTCTTGGTTTTGTCTCTCTGTTTTATACAGATTGACCCTTCTTGTAATGTATTTCTCTTTTTTTGGTAATATATTCTCACCTTTTATCAAAAATAAAACAGTTACCTTGGATATATGCGTAGCTATACAATATAGAACCACTCTGACTCTGGTTCCCTACCATTCCATGGGGCGTAACCTCTGCAACAGAATTTATTGTATTACATTCTGAACACACAGAGTGTGCATATCATGTACCCTGTGTTTTTCTATTCAAATGCAATATAAATATCAAATATCTGTTTGCATTGCATTACCTAGGATTTCAGACTAGAATTCATGTATGCTTCCGAAGAATAATCACAACACAGGACACACATGCTGGTCAATTATGGTCTAGGATCCTGCACCCACAACATTATCTGTTTAGAGCTTGACACATCCCATAAATGACACCCCCACTTGTCATTTTCCTATTTTTAGTAACATCACCATGAAGAAGAATGACTGCCTCACTGTAAGCACTGGTTGCCACTCTCTAGCATTGGTGCAATGATTGAATAAATAACCGCTCCTAGCTTCACAGTCTACCATTTCCCGAAAATCCTTGAATTCTATTATCCATACTAGTACTTTGATTCCTCAATTGATTGTCGCATACTCTGAACTGAGGTGATTCCTCCTCCAATTAGTTGTAATCCCCATGTAATGGGTATGGCCTGGCCTCTGGCGGCCAATGAAAATACCCTGGTGGAGAAACCCTCGGCAGCCAAGCTTTGAACTCGGGCATCCTTGTAAGGATGGCTTAGCACAAAACCTGACCCTTGCCAACTTAAAAAGAAATACAATACCAATACCTTGATTCTGATCCCTAGTTACCTTGTGCAGGATTTATAACTAAAAGTCCTTGCAAAGGGGATAGTGAAATGAAAATCTATTTGACTAAGAATTGCTTACACTAACAATCTTCCTAATCTCTGTCCTAATCTTATCTTGTATAACCAATTTTTTCAAACGTATCATAAATCAGCGATATTATCCGACACAGCTGACGCCAATTACTTAAAAGATAATTGAATCAAAGTGAAGCTTCAACACTGCAAATGTGTTTTAAAATTTAATCGAAGTTATGCGGCTGGACAAAATCAATTTACTTTCTGAATTCTAAAATATATGACGTCTGAAATAAAACGCTTAAACCTAACTAAATCTATAGAATGAATTTTGAGTTCCTGGAACCCTAATCAAATGTTTAAACAAATGCCGACCACGATATGAACAAGTGTACAAACGATTAAAATATATCACAAGGGGCGAAAAAAAATATAGAGAATTATTCTACAGTTTCAGGCAAGCTACTTCCAGTCAAAAAGCCCAAAAAAAAAAAAAAAACGATGGAGGATTTCAAGATTAACCGCTTACCTCACTCCTTTAATTATACTCTTCCTACACTTCGATTCTCAGAGCTTGTGTAATAGTGACGTTGATACTTGATTCCATCGAATTGGCGTCGGCGGGACTCGATCCCTAATCCATTTTTCAAATTATATGTGTAGCTTGTGATCTGTGGAATGAATTTCTCATAATTGACGGGAAATTGAGCAGGCGTCAAACGATGGGTGTTTGTTCGCCATTACACCGGCCGCAGATTTAGGCGGTTTATTAGCGGCGCGGTGTTCGTGGGATTACCATGCGGCGTAGCACGTCACCGTGAACTTTATGATATGTGCATCTACGCTATTTTTTATAAATTTATTAAAAAAATATTATTGGGCAGATTTATGTAATAAATATAATAAAAAAATTATTAAAAATAACCCATATGGTATAATATGCTAAATAATATTTAAATAACATGTCATGTAATGTGCTACACAATACCTTTGGTATTGATAAAAATGTTACCTAACATATTTTTTACGTGTATAACTATTGAAAAAACAAAGTTTCGAAAATAAGCATTGGTGGTCAGGGGTGAGGAGTATGTGGATGGAGGAGGAGAAATTTGGTTGTATATAATAATTGTATTACTACTTGTATTCTTTAAAGGGTAATTTAAAAATCTAAAGTTATCTCCATCTTCGCCATGTTCGAAATATACAAGACATTACTTTCAACTCAAGGTTGAATTGCAAACTTATACATCCATTGCAACTGCAACGAAAGAGTGAGACATGTGAAAATTTTTCCATATAATTATACAATAATTTATAGCCTTCTTTTTTCCTTGAAATGAAGAAGTCGCGTATTGTGAGAATATTATATTTTGCATCGAACAATTTTGAAATCAACAAGACTTATAAATTGAAACAATGGTCACTAACTGGTGCTAAGAGTAATATTTAAAGTTTATCAAGGTTAAATGTATAAATAATTTGATAAATGAAAATGAAAAGATAATAATAATTTATTGAATAAAAAATTACATATATTACAAAAGAGCATAAAAATTTATCAAAAAATATGTTTTTGTATGAAAAATATTTTTCTATTAATAATAAAGATTCTATATTCCTATTCTTACCAAAATTAATGGTATAGTATCACACTCCCTTACATTAAATGGATCTAAATGATTCAAATGAAGCTAATTTCTTTAATAAGATATAATGGTATAAATTTTAATTTGACTGAAAATTCATTTGTGTCTATTTTGGGATTGCATTTGATCGAACTGATTTATCTTAAAATCTAATTAATTTAATAAAAAGATTATTAAAATAACCTGTGGTATAATATGCTAAATAATACCTAAATAACCCATGTCATGTAATATTCTAAACAATACATTTAATATTAATAAAAACACTACCTAACATATTTTCCAAGAGTATAACGATTGAAAAAACAAAGTTTCAAAAATAGGTATAGGTGGGCCAGGGGGCAAAGAACACATGGATGAAGGAAGAGAAATTTTGTTACATATAATAATTGTATTACTACTTGTGTTCCTTGGAAGGCAATTTAAATATTTAAAGTTATCTCCTTCTTCACCACGTTAGAAATATACAAGACATTCCTCTCAACTTAAGGTTGAATCCCATACTTATACACCCATTGCAACTACAACGAAAGAGCAAGGTGTGTGAAAACATTTCCCATGTTTCTATATAATAATTTTATAGCCTTCTGTTTTCCTTGAAATGAAGAAGTTGTGCATTGTGAGGATATTGTATTTTACATCAAACAATTTTGATTGAAGAGATTTGTTAACCTTTAGGATTTTGTATTTTCTCTTTACTTGTTCTGGGTGTAAGTACTTTTTTTTAAATAGATTATTGTTTGTCAAAAGAGATATAGCATTCATTCATTGCAATACCACTACAATTATTTTAGAACTATCTTTATGTACATGTTATTCATTCATAATTAAAGGTCTTAAGCATATGGACAAGGAGAATGTAATAATTCATCATTGTTTTTATTTTGTTGAGTAGTTGCTATGGATTTTGCATCTAGGGATCTACGATAATGTATGACAATGTAAAAGATTTGAAAAATAGTTGCAAGTCAAGGTAAAATAATGTTGATACTTGGTAGTAAGATTGGAAGGAACTCTAAAAAAAAAACTATACCAATTGATTCAATTCTCCATCGTTTAGTTTTTTCCTTGTGGTAAGATATACATACGCAAAAAAAGTTAACAATTGAGAGAATAATTATTGGTTTTTTTGTCATCCAACAAAAGAAAACTGACATTTTTCGTTATTATAACAACTATCCTAAATACATTCATAACTATCACACTCATAATTTTGTACATATGTCCAACTTTGCATCGATTCTACTTAGGCATGTACTAATAATAGTACATTTATCTATTAACATTTAGTAACATTATTGTAATATAATAAATAATTATAGATCTAGGTCACATTGTACTCAATTATTATATCATTTAATATCATTCATCCATAAATATATGTAAAAGATGTATGTTTAATTCTTAGGTTTGACAATCCTGGCAAGGTGTATTTTTTTGGGCTTGGTAGGTGTTTATCTCATGTATGTTTTGTCGGGCATGTTAATCATGGTGGGTGTTCACTTGATATATGTTACAATACAAAGCAAAGTTTTGGAAAAAAATTGTGTAAAAGATTTTTAATCAATGTGTCAAATCACACTCCATGCACCATCATCGAGAAGAGAGAAAGAGAGAATAGATGAATAGATTGCAAAGTTAGGCCT